>CAVLFC010000110.1:0-141083 GCA_963668005.1 Melieria crassipennis | reverse complement strand
TGGATTTTAAGCTAGGTTTTAAGGGTATTACTTTTAAAATAAACATATGTATTACTTTTAAATAAACATACTAAATTCATATTATACAATGCATTTGATAGCGATTTTGCAAGTAGACAGCCATATTAATGTCACTCTTGCGCTCGATCTGTTCATGATTGCCGAATAGTAATGGAATTATTGATTTAATTTGATAAAGCTGCAACCTTTAGCTACACCATACGCGTTTGGATTTTAAGCTAGGTTTTAAGGGTATTACTTTTAAAATAAACATATAAATTCATATTTTACAAGCATTTTGATATCGATTTTGCAGTAGGCAGCCATTTAATGTCACTCTTGCGCATCGATCTGTTCATGATTGCCGAATAGTAATGGAATTATTGATTTAATTTGATAAAGCTGCAACCTTTAGCTACATTTTAAGGGGTTTTTATTAAGGTAACCATACGCGTTTGGATTTTAAGCTAGGTTTTAAGGGTATTACTTTTAAAATAAACATATAAATTCATATTTTACAAGCATTTTGATATCGATTTTGCAGTAGGCAGCCATTTAATGTCACTCTTGCGCATCGATCTGTTCATGATTGCCGAATAGTAATGGAATTATTGATTTAATTTGATAAAGCTGCAACCTTTAGCTACATTTTAAGGGGTTTTTATTAAGGTAACCATACGCGTTTGGATTTTAAGCTAGGTTTTAAGGGTATTACTTTTAAAATAAACATATAAATTCATATTTTACAAGCATTTTGATATCGATTTTGCAGTAGGCAGCCATTTAATGTCACTCTTGCGCATCGATCTGTTCATGATTGCCGAATAGTAATGGAATTATTGATTTAATTTGATAAAGCTGCAACCTTTAGCTACATTTTAAGGGGTTTTTATTAAGGTAACCATACGCGTTTGGATTTTAAGCTAGGTTTTAAGGGTATTACTTTTAAAATAAACATATAAATTCATATTTTACAAGCATTTTGATATCGATTTTGCAGTAGGCAGCCATTTAATGTCACTCTTGCGCATCGATCTGTTCATGATTGCCGAATAGTAATGGAATTATTGATTTAATTTGATAAAGCTGCAACCTTTAGCTACATTTTAAGGGGTTTTTATTAAGGTAACCATACGCGTTTGGATTTTAAGCTAGGTTTTAAGGGTATTACTTTTAAAATAAACATATAAATTCATATTTTACAAGCATTTTGATATCGATTTTGCAGTAGGCAGCCATTTAATGTCACTCTTGCGCATCGATCTGTTCATGATTGCCGAATAGTAATGGAATTATTGATTTAATTTGATAAAGCTGCAACCTTTAGCTACATTTTAAGGGGTTTTTATTAAGGTAACCATACGCGTTTGGATTTTAAGCTAGGTTTTAAGGGTATTACTTTTAAAATAAACATATAAATTCATATTTTACAAGCATTTTGATATCGATTTTGCAGTAGGCAGCCATTTAATGTCACTCTTGCGCATCGATCTGTTCATGATTGCCGAATAGTAATGGAATTATTGATTTAATTTGATAAAGCTGCAACCTTTAGCTACATTTTAAGGGGTTTTTATTAAGGTAACCATACGCGTTTGGATTTTAAGCTAGGTTTTAAGGGTATTACTTTTAAAATAAACATATAAATTCATATTTTACAAGCATTTTGATATCGATTTTGCAGTAGGCAGCCATTTAATGTCACTCTTGCGCATCGATCTGTTCATGATTGCCGAATAGTAATGGAATTATTGATTTAATTTGATAAAGCTGCAACCTTTAGCTACATTTTAAGGGGTTTTTATTAAGGTAACCATACGCGTTTGGATTTTAAGCTAGGTTTTAAGGGTATTACTTTTAAAATAAACATATAAATTCATATTTTACAAGCATTTTGATATCGATTTTGCAGTAGGCAGCCATTTAATGTCACTCTTGCGCATCGATCTGTTCATGATTGCCGAATAGTAATGGAATTATTGATTTAATTTGATAAAGCTGCAACCTTTAGCTACATTTTAAGGGGTTTTTATTAAGGTAACCATACGCGTTTGGATTTTAAGCTAGGTTTTAAGGGTATTACTTTTAAAATAAACATATAAATTCATATTTTACAAGCATTTTGATATCGATTTTGCAGTAGGCAGCCATTTAATGTCACTCTTGCGCATCGATCTGTTCATGATTGCCGAATAGTAATGGAATTATTGATTTAATTTGATAAAGCTGCAACCTTTAGCTACATTTTAAGGGGTTTTTATTAAGGTAACCATACGCGTTTGGATTTTAAGCTAGGTTTTAAGGGTATTACTTTTAAAATAAACATATAAATTCATATTTTACAAGCATTTTGATATCGATTTTGCAGTAGGCAGCCATTTAATGTCACTCTTGCGCATCGATCTGTTCATGATTGCCGAATAGTAATGGAATTATTGATTTAATTTGATAAAGCTGCAACCTTTAGCTACATTTTAAGGGGTTTTTATTAAGGTAACCATACGCGTTTGGATTTTAAGCTAGGTTTTAAGGGTATTACTTTTAAAATAAACATATAAATTCATATTTTACAAGCATTTTGATATCGATTTTGCAGTAGGCAGCCATTTAATGTCACTCTTGCGCATCGATCTGTTCATGATTGCCGAATAGTAATGGAATTATTGATTTAATTTGATAAAGCTGCAACCTTTAGCTACATTTTAAGGGGTTTTTATTAAGGTAACCATACGCGTTTGGATTTTAAGCTAGGTTTTAAGGGTATTACTTTTAAAATAAACATATAAATTCATATTTTACAAGCATTTTGATATCGATTTTGCAGTAGGCAGCCATTTAATGTCACTCTTGCGCATCGATCTGTTCATGATTGCCGAATAGTAATGGAATTATTGATTTAATTTGATAAAGCTGCAACCTTTAGCTACATTTTAAGGGGTTTTTATTAAGGTAACCATACGCGTTTGGATTTTAAGCTAGGTTTTAAGGGTATTACTTTTAAAATAAACATATAAATTCATATTTTACAAGCATTTTGATATCGATTTTGCAGTAGGCAGCCATTTAATGTCACTCTTGCGCATCGATCTGTTCATGATTGCCGAATAGTAATGGAATTATTGATTTAATTTGATAAAGCTGCAACCTTTAGCTACATTTTAAGGGGTTTTTATTAAGGTAACCATACGCGTTTGGATTTTAAGCTAGGTTTTAAGGGTATTACTTTTAAAATAAACATATAAATTCATATTTTACAAGCATTTTGATATCGATTTTGCAGTAGGCAGCCATTTAATGTCACTCTTGCGCATCGATCTGTTCATGATTGCCGAATAGTAATGGAATTATTGATTTAATTTGATAAAGCTGCAACCTTTAGCTACATTTTAAGGGGTTTTTATTAAGGTAACCATACGCGTTTGGATTTTAAGCTAGGTTTTAAGGGTATTACTTTTAAAATAAACATATAAATTCATATTTTACAAGCATTTTGATATCGATTTTGCAGTAGGCAGCCATTTAATGTCACTCTTGCGCATCGATCTGTTCATGATTGCCGAATAGTAATGGAATTATTGATTTAATTTGATAAAGCTGCAACCTTTAGCTACATTTTAAGGGGTTTTTATTAAGGTAACCATACGCGTTTGGATTTTAAGCTAGGTTTTAAGGGTATTACTTTTAAAATAAACATATAAATTCATATTTTACAAGCATTTTGATATCGATTTTGCAGTAGGCAGCCATTTAATGTCACTCTTGCGCATCGATCTGTTCATGATTGCCGAATAGTAATGGAATTATTGATTTAATTTGATAAAGCTGCAACCTTTAGCTACATTTTAAGGGGTTTTTATTAAGGTAACCATACGCGTTTGGATTTTAAGCTAGGTTTTAAGGGTATTACTTTTAAAATAAACATATAAATTCATATTTTACAAGCATTTTGATATCGATTTTGCAGTAGGCAGCCATTTAATGTCACTCTTGCGCATCGATCTGTTCATGATTGCCGAATAGTAATGGAATTATTGATTTAATTTGATAAAGCTGCAACCTTTAGCTACATTTTAAGGGGTTTTTATTAAGGTAACCATACGCGTTTGGATTTTAAGCTAGGTTTTAAGGGTATTACTTTTAAAATAAACATATAAATTCATATTTTACAAGCATTTTGATATCGATTTTGCAGTAGGCAGCCATTTAATGTCACTCTTGCGCATCGATCTGTTCATGATTGCCGAATAGTAATGGAATTATTGATTTAATTTGATAAAGCTGCAACCTTTAGCTACATTTTAAGGGGTTTTTATTAAGGTAACCATACGCGTTTGGATTTTAAGCTAGGTTTTAAGGGTATTACTTTTAAAATAAACATATAAATTCATATTTTACAAGCATTTTGATATCGATTTTGCAGTAGGCAGCCATTTAATGTCACTCTTGCGCATCGATCTGTTCATGATTGCCGAATAGTAATGGAATTATTGATTTAATTTGATAAAGCTGCAACCTTTAGCTACATTTTAAGGGGTTTTTATTAAGGTAACCATACGCGTTTGGATTTTAAGCTAGGTTTTAAGGGTATTACTTTTAAAATAAACATATAAATTCATATTTTACAAGCATTTTGATATCGATTTTGCAGTAGGCAGCCATTTAATGTCACTCTTGCGCATCGATCTGTTCATGATTGCCGAATAGTAATGGAATTATTGATTTAATTTGATAAAGCTGCAACCTTTAGCTACATTTTAAGGGGTTTTTATTAAGGTAACCATACGCGTTTGGATTTTAAGCTAGGTTTTAAGGGTATTACTTTTAAAATAAACATATAAATTCATATTTTACAAGCATTTTGATATCGATTTTGCAGTAGGCAGCCATTTAATGTCACTCTTGCGCATCGATCTGTTCATGATTGCCGAATAGTAATGGAATTATTGATTTAATTTGATAAAGCTGCAACCTTTAGCTACATTTTAAGGGGTTTTTATTAAGGTAACCATACGCGTTTGGATTTTAAGCTAGGTTTTAAGGGTATTACTTTTAAAATAAACATTTTTTATTAAGGTAACCATACGCGTTGGATTTTAAGCTAGGTTTTAAGGGTATTACTTTTAAAATAAACATATAAATTCATATTTTACAAGCATTTTGATATCGAATTATTGATTTAATTTGATAAAGCTGCAACCTTTAGCTACATTTTAAGGGGTTTTTATTAAGGTAACCATACGCGTTTGGATTTTAAGCTAGGTTTTAAGGGTATTACTTTTAAAATAAACATATAAATTCATATTTTACAAGCATTTTGATATCGATTTTGCAGTAGGCAGCCATTTAATGTCACTCTTGCGCATCGATCTGTTCATGATTGCCGAATAGTAATGGAATTATTGATTTAATTTGATAAAGCTGCAACCTTTAGCTACATTTTAAGGGGTTTTTATTAAGGTAACCATACGCGTTTGGATTTTAAGCTAGGTTTTAAGGGTATTACTTTTAAAATAAACATATAAATTCATATTTTACAAGCATTTTGATATCGATTTTGCAGTAGGCAGCCATTTAATGTCACTCTTGCGCATCGATCTGTTCATGATTGCCGAATAGTAATGGAATTATTGATTTAATTTGATAAAGCTGCAACCTTTAGCTACATTTTAAGGGGTTTTTATTAAGGTAACCATACGCGTTTGGATTTTAAGCTAGGTTTTAAGGGTATTACTTTTAAAATAAACATATAAATTCATATTTTACAAGCATTTTGATATCGATTTTGCAGTAGGCAGCCATTTAATGTCACTCTTGCGCATCGATCTGTTCATGATTGCCGAATAGTAATGGAATTATTGATTTAATTTGATAAAGCTGCAACCTTTAGCTACATTTTAAGGGGTTTTTATTAAGGTAACCATACGCGTTTGGATTTTAAGCTAGGTTTTAAGGGTATTACTTTTAAAATAAACATATAAATTCATATTTTACAAGCATTTTGATATCGATTTTGCAGTAGGCAGCCATTTAATGTCACTCTTGCGCATCGATCTGTTCATGATTGCCGAATAGTAATGGAATTATTGATTTAATTTGATAAAGCTGCAACCTTTAGCTACATTTTAAGGGGTTTTTATTAAGGTAACCATACGCGTTTGGATTTTAAGCTAGGTTTTAAGGGTATTACTTTTAAAATAAACATATAAATTCATATTTTACAAGCATTTTGATATCGATTTTGCAGTAGGCAGCCATTTAATGTCACTCTTGCGCATCGATCTGTTCATGATTGCCGAATAGTAATGGAATTATTGATTTAATTTGATAAAGCTGCAACCTTTAGCTACATTTTAAGGGGTTTTTATTAAGGTAACCATACGCGTTTGGATTTTAAGCTAGGTTTTAAGGGTATTACTTTTAAAATAAACATATAAATTCATATTTTACAAGCATTTTGATATCGATTTTGCAGTAGGCAGCCATTTAATGTCACTCTTGCGCATCGATCTGTTCATGATTGCCGAATAGTAATGGAATTATTGATTTAATTTGATAAAGCTGCAACCTTTAGCTACATTTTAAGGGGTTTTTATTAAGGTAACCATACGCGTTTGGATTTTAAGCTAGGTTTTAAGGGTATTACTTTTAAAATAAACATATAAATTCATATTTTACAAGCATTTTGATATCGATTTTGCAGTAGGCAGCCATTTAATGTCACTCTTGCGCATCGATCTGTTCATGATTGCCGAATAGTAATGGAATTATTGATTTAATTTGATAAAGCTGCAACCTTTAGCTACATTTTAAGGGGTTTTTATTAAGGTAACCATACGCGTTTGGATTTTAAGCTAGGTTTTAAGGGTATTACTTTTAAAATAAACATATAAATTCATATTTTACAAGCATTTTGATATCGATTTTGCAGTAGGCAGCCATTTAATGTCACTCTTGCGCATCGATCTGTTCATGATTGCCGAATAGTAATGGAATTATTGATTTAATTTGATAAAGCTGCAACCTTTAGCTACATTTTAAGGGGTTTTTATTAAGGTAACCATACGCGTTTGGATTTTAAGCTAGGTTTTAAGGGTATTACTTTTAAAATAAACATATAAATTCATATTTTACAAGCATTTTGATATCGATTTTGCAGTAGGCAGCCATTTAATGTCACTCTTGCGCATCGATCTGTTCATGATTGCCGAATAGTAATGGAATTATTGATTTAATTTGATAAAGCTGCAACCTTTAGCTACATTTTAAGGGGTTTTTATTAAGGTAACCATACGCGTTTGGATTTTAAGCTAGGTTTTAAGGGTATTACTTTTAAAATAAACATATAAATTCATATTTTACAAGCATTTTGATATCGATTTTGCAGTAGGCAGCCATTTAATGTCACTCTTGCGCATCGATCTGTTCATGATTGCCGAATAGTAATGGAATTATTGATTTAATTTGATAAAGCTGCAACCTTTAGCTACATTTTAAGGGGTTTTTATTAAGGTAACCATACGCGTTTGGATTTTAAGCTAGGTTTTAAGGGTATTACTTTTAAAATAAACATATAAATTCATATTTTACAAGCATTTTGATATCGATTTTGCAGTAGGCAGCCATTTAATGTCACTCTTGCGCATCGATCTGTTCATGATTGCCGAATAGTAATGGAATTATTGATTTAATTTGATAAAGCTGCAACCTTTAGCTACATTTTAAGGGGTTTTTATTAAGGTAACCATACGCGTTTGGATTTTAAGCTAGGTTTTAAGGGTATTACTTTTAAAATAAACATATAAATTCATATTTTACAAGCATTTTGATATCGATTTTGCAGTAGGCAGCCATTTAATGTCACTCTTGCGCATCGATCTGTTCATGATTGCCGAATAGTAATGGAATTATTGATTTAATTTGATAAAGCTGCAACCTTTAGCTACATTTTAAGGGGTTTTTATTAAGGTAACCATACGCGTTTGGATTTTAAGCTAGGTTTTAAGGGTATTACTTTTAAAATAAACATATAAATTCATATTTTACAAGCATTTTGATATCGATTTTGCAGTAGGCAGCCATTTAATGTCACTCTTGCGCATCGATCTGTTCATGATTGCCGAATAGTAATGGAATTATTGATTTAATTTGATAAAGCTGCAACCTTTAGCTACATTTTAAGGGGTTTTTATTAAGGTAACCATACGCGTTTGGATTTTAAGCTAGGTTTTAAGGGTATTACTTTTAAAATAAACATATAAATTCATATTTTACAAGCATTTTGATATCGATTTTGCAGTAGGCAGCCATTTAATGTCACTCTTGCGCATCGATCTGTTCATGATTGCCGAATAGTAATGGAATTATTGATTTAATTTGATAAAGCTGCAACCTTTAGCTACATTTTAAGGGGTTTTTATTAAGGTAACCATACGCGTTTGGATTTTAAGCTAGGTTTTAAGGGTATTACTTTTAAAATAAACATATAAATTCATATTTTACAAGCATTTTGATATCGATTTTGCAGTAGGCAGCCATTTAATGTCACTCTTGCGCATCGATCTGTTCATGATTGCCGAATAGTAATGGAATTATTGATTTAATTTGATAAAGCTGCAACCTTTAGCTACATTTTAAGGGGTTTTTATTAAGGTAACCATACGCGTTTGGATTTTAAGCTAGGTTTTAAGGGTATTACTTTTAAAATAAACATATAAATTCATATTTTACAAGCATTTTGATATCGATTTTGCAGTAGGCAGCCATTTAATGTCACTCTTGCGCATCGATCTGTTCATGATTGCCGAATAGTAATGGAATTATTGATTTAATTTGATAAAGCTGCAACCTTTAGCTACATTTTAAGGGGTTTTTATTAAGGTAACCATACGCGTTTGGATTTTAAGCTAGGTTTTAAGGGTATTACTTTTAAAATAAACATATAAATTCATATTTTACAAGCATTTTGATATCGATTTTGCAGTAGGCAGCCATTTAATGTCACTCTTGCGCATCGATCTGTTCATGATTGCCGAATAGTAATGGAATTATTGATTTAATTTGATAAAGCTGCAACCTTTAGCTACATTTTAAGGGGTTTTTATTAAGGTAACCATACGCGTTTGGATTTTAAGCTAGGTTTTAAGGGTATTACTTTTAAAATAAACATATAAATTCATATTTTACAAGCATTTTGATATCGATTTTGCAGTAGGCAGCCATTTAATGTCACTCTTGCGCATCGATCTGTTCATGATTGCCGAATAGTAATGGAATTATTGATTTAATTTGATAAAGCTGCAACCTTTAGCTACATTTTAAGGGGTTTTTATTAAGGTAACCATACGCGTTTGGATTTTAAGCTAGGTTTTAAGGGTATTACTTTTAAAATAAACATATAAATTCATATTTTACAAGCATTTTGATATCGATTTTGCAGTAGGCAGCCATTTAATGTCACTCTTGCGCATCGATCTGTTCATGATTGCCGAATAGTAATGGAATTATTGATTTAATTTGATAAAGCTGCAACCTTTAGCTACATTTTAAGGGGTTTTTATTAAGGTAACCATACGCGTTTGGATTTTAAGCTAGGTTTTAAGGGTATTACTTTTAAAATAAACATATAAATTCATATTTTACAAGCATTTTGATATCGATTTTGCAGTAGGCAGCCATTTAATGTCACTCTTGCGCATCGATCTGTTCATGATTGCCGAATAGTAATGGAATTATTGATTTAATTTGATAAAGCTGCAACCTTTAGCTACATTTTAAGGGGTTTTTATTAAGGTAACCATACGCGTTTGGATTTTAAGCTAGGTTTTAAGGGTATTACTTTTAAAATAAACATATAAATTCATATTTTACAAGCATTTTGATATCGATTTTGCAGTAGGCAGCCATTTAATGTCACTCTTGCGCATCGATCTGTTCATGATTGCCGAATAGTAATGGAATTATTGATTTAATTTGATAAAGCTGCAACCTTTAGCTACATTTTAAGGGGTTTTTATTAAGGTAACCATACGCGTTTGGATTTTAAGCTAGGTTTTAAGGGTATTACTTTTAAAATAAACATATAAATTCATATTTTACAAGCATTTTGATATCGATTTTGCAGTAGGCAGCCATTTAATGTCACTCTTGCGCATCGATCTGTTCATGATTGCCGAATAGTAATGGAATTATTGATTTAATTTGATAAAGCTGCAACCTTTAGCTACATTTTAAGGGGTTTTTATTAAGGTAACCATACGCGTTTGGATTTTAAGCTAGGTTTTAAGGGTATTACTTTTAAAATAAACATATAAATTCATATTTTACAAGCATTTTGATATCGATTTTGCAGTAGGCAGCCATTTAATGTCACTCTTGCGCATCGATCTGTTCATGATTGCCGAATAGTAATGGAATTATTGATTTAATTTGATAAAGCTGCAACCTTTAGCTACATTTTAAGGGGTTTTTATTAAGGTAACCATACGCGTTTGGATTTTAAGCTAGGTTTTAAGGGTATTACTTTTAAAATAAACATATAAATTCATATTTTACAAGCATTTTGATATCGATTTTGCAGTAGGCAGCCATTTAATGTCACTCTTGCGCATCGATCTGTTCATGATTGCCGAATAGTAATGGAATTATTGATTTAATTTGATAAAGCTGCAACCTTTAGCTACATTTTAAGGGGTTTTTATTAAGGTAACCATACGCGTTTGGATTTTAAGCTAGGTTTTAAGGGTATTACTTTTAAAATAAACATATAAATTCATATTTTACAAGCATTTTGATATCGATTTTGCAGTAGGCAGCCATTTAATGTCACTCTTGCGCATCGATCTGTTCATGATTGCCGAATAGTAATGGAATTATTGATTTAATTTGATAAAGCTGCAACCTTTAGCTACATTTTAAGGGGTTTTTATTAAGGTAACCATACGCGTTTGGATTTTAAGCTAGGTTTTAAGGGTATTACTTTTAAAATAAACATATAAATTCATATTTTACAAGCATTTTGATATCGATTTTGCAGTAGGCAGCCATTTAATGTCACTCTTGCGCATCGATCTGTTCATGATTGCCGAATAGTAATGGAATTATTGATTTAATTTGATAAAGCTGCAACCTTTAGCTACATTTTAAGGGGTTTTTATTAAGGTAACCATACGCGTTTGGATTTTAAGCTAGGTTTTAAGGGTATTACTTTTAAAATAAACATATAAATTCATATTTTACAAGCATTTTGATATCGATTTTGCAGTAGGCAGCCATTTAATGTCACTCTTGCGCATCGATCTGTTCATGATTGCCGAATAGTAATGGAATTATTGATTTAATTTGATAAAGCTGCAACCTTTAGCTACATTTTAAGGGGTTTTTATTAAGGTAACCATACGCGTTTGGATTTTAAGCTAGGTTTTAAGGGTATTACTTTTAAAATAAACATATAAATTCATATTTTACAAGCATTTTGATATCGATTTTGCAGTAGGCAGCCATTTAATGTCACTCTTGCGCATCGATCTGTTCATGATTGCCGAATAGTAATGGAATTATTGATTTAATTTGATAAAGCTGCAACCTTTAGCTACATTTTAAGGGGTTTTTATTAAGGTAACCATACGCGTTTGGATTTTAAGCTAGGTTTTAAGGGTATTACTTTTAAAATAAACATATAAATTCATATTTTACAAGCATTTTGATATCGATTTTGCAGTAGGCAGCCATTTAATGTCACTCTTGCGCATCGATCTGTTCATGATTGCCGAATAGTAATGGAATTATTGATTTAATTTGATAAAGCTGCAACCTTTAGCTACATTTTAAGGGGTTTTTATTAAGGTAACCATACGCGTTTGGATTTTAAGCTAGGTTTTAAGGGTATTACTTTTAAAATAAACATATAAATTCATATTTTACAAGCATTTTGATATCGATTTTGCAGTAGGCAGCCATTTAATGTCACTCTTGCGCATCGATCTGTTCATGATTGCCGAATAGTAATGGAATTATTGATTTAATTTGATAAAGCTGCAACCTTTAGCTACATTTTAAGGGGTTTTTATTAAGGTAACCATACGCGTTTGGATTTTAAGCTAGGTTTTAAGGGTATTACTTTTAAAATAAACATATAAATTCATATTTTACAAGCATTTTGATATCGATTTTGCAGTAGGCAGCCATTTAATGTCACTCTTGCGCATCGATCTGTTCATGATTGCCGAATAGTAATGGAATTATTGATTTAATTTGATAAAGCTGCAACCTTTAGCTACATTTTAAGGGGTTTTTATTAAGGTAACCATACGCGTTTGGATTTTAAGCTAGGTTTTAAGGGTATTACTTTTAAAATAAACATATAAATTCATATTTTACAAGCATTTTGATATCGATTTTGCAGTAGGCAGCCATTTAATGTCACTCTTGCGCATCGATCTGTTCATGATTGCCGAATAGTAATGGAATTATTGATTTAATTTGATAAAGCTGCAACCTTTAGCTACATTTTAAGGGGTTTTTATTAAGGTAACCATACGCGTTTGGATTTTAAGCTAGGTTTTAAGGGTATTACTTTTAAAATAAACATATAAATTCATATTTTACAAGCATTTTGATATCGATTTTGCAGTAGGCAGCCATTTAATGTCACTCTTGCGCATCGATCTGTTCATGATTGCCGAATAGTAATGGAATTATTGATTTAATTTGATAAAGCTGCAACCTTTAGCTACATTTTAAGGGGTTTTTATTAAGGTAACCATACGCGTTTGGATTTTAAGCTAGGTTTTAAGGGTATTACTTTTAAAATAAACATATAAATTCATATTTTACAAGCATTTTGATATCGATTTTGCAGTAGGCAGCCATTTAATGTCACTCTTGCGCATCGATCTGTTCATGATTGCCGAATAGTAATGGAATTATTGATTTAATTTGATAAAGCTGCAACCTTTAGCTACATTTTAAGGGGTTTTTATTAAGGTAACCATACGCGTTTGGATTTTAAGCTAGGTTTTAAGGGTATTACTTTTAAAATAAACATATAAATTCATATTTTACAAGCATTTTGATATCGATTTTGCAGTAGGCAGCCATTTAATGTCACTCTTGCGCATCGATCTGTTCATGATTGCCGAATAGTAATGGAATTATTGATTTAATTTGATAAAGCTGCAACCTTTAGCTACATTTTAAGGGGTTTTTATTAAGGTAACCATACGCGTTTGGATTTTAAGCTAGGTTTTAAGGGTATTACTTTTAAAATAAACATATAAATTCATATTTTACAAGCATTTTGATATCGATTTTGCAGTAGGCAGCCATTTAATGTCACTCTTGCGCATCGATCTGTTCATGATTGCCGAATAGTAATGGAATTATTGATTTAATTTGATAAAGCTGCAACCTTTAGCTACATTTTAAGGGGTTTTTATTAAGGTAACCATACGCGTTTGGATTTTAAGCTAGGTTTTAAGGGTATTACTTTTAAAATAAACATATAAATTCATATTTTACAAGCATTTTGATATCGATTTTGCAGTAGGCAGCCATTTAATGTCACTCTTGCGCATCGATCTGTTCATGATTGCCGAATAGTAATGGAATTATTGATTTAATTTGATAAAGCTGCAACCTTTAGCTACATTTTAAGGGGTTTTTATTAAGGTAACCATACGCGTTTGGATTTTAAGCTAGGTTTTAAGGGTATTACTTTTAAAATAAACATATAAATTCATATTTTACAAGCATTTTGATATCGATTTTGCAGTAGGCAGCCATTTAATGTCACTCTTGCGCATCGATCTGTTCATGATTGCCGAATAGTAATGGAATTATTGATTTAATTTGATAAAGCTGCAACCTTTAGCTACATTTTAAGGGGTTTTTATTAAGGTAACCATACGCGTTTGGATTTTAAGCTAGGTTTTAAGGGTATTACTTTTAAAATAAACATATAAATTCATATTTTACAAGCATTTTGATATCGATTTTGCAGTAGGCAGCCATTTAATGTCACTCTTGCGCATCGATCTGTTCATGATTGCCGAATAGTAATGGAATTATTGATTTAATTTGATAAAGCTGCAACCTTTAGCTACATTTTAAGGGGTTTTTATTAAGGTAACCATACGCGTTTGGATTTTAAGCTAGGTTTTAAGGGTATTACTTTTAAAATAAACATATAAATTCATATTTTACAAGCATTTTGATATCGATTTTGCAGTAGGCAGCCATTTAATGTCACTCTTGCGCATCGATCTGTTCATGATTGCCGAATAGTAATGGAATTATTGATTTAATTTGATAAAGCTGCAACCTTTAGCTACATTTTAAGGGGTTTTTATTAAGGTAACCATACGCGTTTGGATTTTAAGCTAGGTTTTAAGGGTATTACTTTTAAAATAAACATATAAATTCATATTTTATAAGCATTTTGATATCGATTTTGCAGTAGGCAGCCATTTAATGTCACTCTTGCGCATCGATCTGTTCATGATTGCCGAATAGTAATGGAATTATTGATTTAATTTGATAAAGCTGCAACCTTTAGCTACATTTTAAGGGGTTTTTATTAAGGTAACCATACGCGTTTGGATTTTAAGCTAGGTTTTAAGGGTATTACTTTTAAAATAAACATATAAATTCATATTTTACAAGCATTTTGATATCGATTTTGCAGTAGGCAGCCATTTAATGTCACTCTTGCGCATCGATCTGTTCATGATTGCCGAATAGTAATGGAATTATTGATTTAATTTGATAAAGCTGCAACCTTTAGCTACATTTTAAGGGGTTTTTATTAAGGTAACCATACGCGTTTGGATTTTAAGCTAGGTTTTAAGGGTATTACTTTTAAAATAAACATATAAATTCATATTTTACAAGCATTTTGATATCGATTTTGCAGTAGGCAGCCATTTAATGTCACTCTTGCGCATCGATCTGTTCATGATTGCCGAATAGTAATGGAATTATTGATTTAATTTGATAAAGCTGCAACCTTTAGCTACATTTTAAGGGGTTTTTATTAAGGTAACCATACGCGTTTGGATTTTAAGCTAGGTTTTAAGGGTATTACTTTTAAAATAAACATATAAATTCATATTTTACAAGCATTTTGATATCGATTTTGCAGTAGGCAGCCATTTAATGTCACTCTTGCGCATCGATCTGTTCATGATTGCCGAATAGTAATGGAATTATTGATTTAATTTGATAAAGCTGCAACCTTTAGCTACATTTTAAGGGGTTTTTATTAAGGTAACCATACGCGTTTGGATTTTAAGCTAGGTTTTAAGGGTATTACTTTTAAAATAAACATATAAATTCATATTTTACAAGCATTTTGATATCGATTTTGCAGTAGGCAGCCATTTAATGTCACTCTTGCGCATCGATCTGTTCATGATTGCCGAATAGTAATGGAATTATTGATTTAATTTGATAAAGCTGCAACCTTTAGCTACATTTTAAGGGGTTTTTATTAAGGTAACCATACGCGTTTGGATTTTAAGCTAGGTTTTAAGGGTATTACTTTTAAAATAAACATATAAATTCATATTTTACAAGCATTTTGATATCGATTTTGCAGTAGGCAGCCATTTAATGTCACTCTTGCGCATCGATCTGTTCATGATTGCCGAATAGTAATGGAATTATTGATTTAATTTGATAAAGCTGCAACCTTTAGCTACATTTTAAGGGGTTTTTATTAAGGTAACCATACGCGTTTGGATTTTAAGCTAGGTTTTAAGGGTATTACTTTTAAAATAAACATATAAATTCATATTTTACAAGCATTTTGATATCGATTTTGCAGTAGGCAGCCATTTAATGTCACTCTTGCGCATCGATCTGTTCATGATTGCCGAATAGTAATGGAATTATTGATTTAATTTGATAAAGCTGCAACCTTTAGCTACATTTTAAGGGGTTTTTATTAAGGTAACCATACGCGTTTGGATTTTAAGCTAGGTTTTAAGGGTATTACTTTTAAAATAAACATATAAATTCATATTTTACAAGCATTTTGATATCGATTTTGCAGTAGGCAGCCATTTAATGTCACTCTTGCGCATCGATCTGTTCATGATTGCCGAATAGTAATGGAATTATTGATTTAATTTGATAAAGCTGCAACCTTTAGCTACATTTTAAGGGGTTTTTATTAAGGTAACCATACGCGTTTGGATTTTAAGCTAGGTTTTAAGGGTATTACTTTTAAAATAAACATATAAATTCATATTTTACAAGCATTTTGATATCGATTTTGCAGTAGGCAGCCATTTAATGTCACTCTTGCGCATCGATCTGTTCATGATTGCCGAATAGTAATGGAATTATTGATTTAATTTGATAAAGCTGCAACCTTTAGCTACATTTTAAGGGGTTTTTATTAAGGTAACCATACGCGTTTGGATTTTAAGCTAGGTTTTAAGGGTATTACTTTTAAAATAAACATATAAATTCATATTTTACAAGCATTTTGATATCGATTTTGCAGTAGGCAGCCATTTAATGTCACTCTTGCGCATCGATCTGTTCATGATTGCCGAATAGTAATGGAATTATTGATTTAATTTGATAAAGCTGCAACCTTTAGCTACATTTTAAGGGGTTTTTATTAAGGTAACCATACGCGTTTGGATTTTAAGCTAGGTTTTAAGGGTATTACTTTTAAAATAAACATATAAATTCATATTTTACAAGCATTTTGATATCGATGCAGAAGTGCCATTAAATGGCTGCCTACTGCAAAATCGATATCAAAATGCTTGTAAAATATGAATTTATATGTTTATTTTAAAAGTAATACCCTTAAAACCTAGCTTAAAATCCAAACGCGTATGGTTACCTTAATAAAAACCCCTTAAAATGTAGCTAAAGGTTGCAACTTTATCAAATTAAATCAATAATTCCATTACTATTCGGCAATCATGAACAGATCGATGCGCAAGAGTGACATTAAATGGCTGCCTACTGCAAAATCGATATCAAAATGCTTGTAAAATATGAATTTATATGTTTATTTTAAAAGTAATACCCTTAAAACCTAGCTTAAAATCCAAACGCGTATGGTTACCTTAATAAAAACCCCTTAAAATGTAGCTAAAGGTTGCAGCTTTATCAAATTAAATCAATAATTCCATTACTATTCGGCAATCATGAACAGATCGATGCGCAAGAGTGACATTAAATGGCTGCCTACTGCAAAATCGATATCAAAATGCTTGTAAAATATGAATTTATATGTTTATTTTAAAAGTAATACCCTTAAAACCTAGCTTAAAATCCAAACGCGTATGGTTACCTTAATAAAAACCCCTTAAAATGTAGCTAAAGGTTGCAGCTTTATCAAATTAAATCAATAATTCCATTACTATTCGGCAATCATGAACAGATCGATGCGCAAGAGTGACATTAAATGGCTGCCTACTGCAAAATCGATATCAAAATGCTTGTAAAATATGAATTTATATGTTTATTTTAAAAGTAATACCCTTAAAACCTAGCTTAAAATCCAAACGCGTATGGTTACCTTAATAAAAACCCCTTAAAATGTAGCTAAAGGTTGCAGCTTTATCAAATTAAATCAATAATTCCATTACTATTCGGCAATCATGAACAGATCGATGCGCAAGAGTGACATTAAATGGCTGCCTACTGCAAAATCGATATCAAAATGCTTGTAAAATATGAATTTATATGTTTATTTTAAAAGTAATACCCTTAAAACCTAGCTTAAAATCCAAACGCGTATGGTTACCTTAATAAAAACCCCTTAAAATGTAGCTAAAGGTTGCAGCTTTATCAAATTAAATCAATAATTCCATTACTATTCGGCAATCATGAACAGATCGATGCGCAAGAGTGACATTAAATGGCTGCCTACTGCAAAATCGATATCAAAATGCTTGTAAAATATGAATTTATATGTTTATTTTAAAAGTAATACCCTTAAAACCTAGCTTAAAATCCAAACGCGTATGGTTACCTTAATAAAAACCCCTTAAAATGTAGCTAAAGGTTGCAGCTTTATCAAATTAAATCAATAATTCCATTACTATTCGGCAATCATGAACAGATCGATGCGCAAGAGTGACATTAAATGGCTGCCTACTGCAAAATCGATATCAAAATGCTTGTAAAATATGAATTTATATGTTTATTTTAAAAGTAATACCCTTAAAACCTAGCTTAAAATCCAAACGCGTATGGTTACCTTAATAAAAACCCCTTAAAATGTAGCTAAAGGTTGCAGCTTTATCAAATTAAATCAATAATTCCATTACTATTCGGCAATCATGAACAGATCGATGCGCAAGAGTGACATTAAATGGCTGCCTACTGCAAAATCGATATCAAAATGCTTGTAAAATATGAATTTATATGTTTATTTTAAAAGTAATACCCTTAAAACCTAGCTTAAAATCCAAACGCGTATGGTTACCTTAATAAAAACCCCTTAAAATGTAGCTAAAGGTTGCAGCTTTATCAAATTAAATCAATAATTCCATTACTATTCGGCAATCATGAACAGATCGATGCGCAAGAGTGACATTAAATGGCTGCCTACTGCAAAATCGATATCAAAATGCTTGTAAAATATGAATTTATATGTTTATTTTAAAAGTAATACCCTTAAAACCTAGCTTAAAATCCAAACGCGTATGGTTACCTTAATAAAAACCCCTTAAAATGTAGCTAAAGGTTGCAGCTTTATCAAATTAAATCAATAATTCCATTACTATTCGGCAATCATGAACAGATCGATGCGCAAGAGTGACATTAAATGGCTGCCTACTGCAAAATCGATATCAAAATGCTTGTAAAATATGAATTTATATGTTTATTTTAAAAGTAATACCCTTAAAACCTAGCTTAAAATCCAAACGCGTATGGTTACCTTAATAAAAACCCCTTAAAATGTAGCTAAAGGTTGCAGCTTTATCAAATTAAATCAATAATTCCATTACTATTCGGCAATCATGAACAGATCGATGCGCAAGAGTGACATTAAATGGCTGCCTACTGCAAAATCGATATCAAAATGCTTGTAAAATATGAATTTATATGTTTATTTTAAAAGTAATACCCTTAAAACCTAGCTTAAAATCCAAACGCGTATGGTTACCTTAATAAAAACCCCTTAAAATGTAGCTAAAGGTTGCAGCTTTATCAAATTAAATCAATAATTCCATTACTATTCGGCAATCATGAACAGATCGATGCGCAAGAGTGACATTAAATGGCTGCCTACTGCAAAATCGATATCAAAATGCTTGTAAAATATGAATTTATATGTTTATTTTAAAAGTAATACCCTTAAAACCTAGCTTAAAATCCAAACGCGTATGGTTACCTTAATAAAAACCCCTTAAAATGTAGCTAAAGGTTGCAGCTTTATCAAATTAAATCAATAATTCCATTACTATTCGGCAATCATGAACAGATCGATGCGCAAGAGTGACATTAAATGGCTGCCTACTGCAAAATCGATATCAAAATGCTTGTAAAATATGAATTTATATGTTTATTTTAAAAGTAATACCCTTAAAACCTAGCTTAAAATCCAAACGCGTATGGTTACCTTAATAAAAACCCCTTAAAATGTAGCTAAAGGTTGCAGCTTTATCAAATTAAATCAATAATTCCATTACTATTCGGCAATCATGAACAGATCGATGCGCAAGAGTGACATTAAATGGCTGCCTACTGCAAAATCGATATCAAAATGCTTGTAAAATATGAATTTATATGTTTATTTTAAAAGTAATACCCTTAAAACCTAGCTTAAAATCCAAACGCGTATGGTTACCTTAATAAAAACCCCTTAAAATGTAGCTAAAGGTTGCAGCTTTATCAAATTAAATCAATAATTCCATTACTATTCGGCAATCATGAACAGATCGATGCGCAAGAGTGACATTAAATGGCTGCCTACTGCAAAATCGATATCAAAATGCTTGTAAAATATGAATTTATATGTTTATTTTAAAAGTAATACCCTTAAAACCTAGCTTAAAATCCAAACGCGTATGGTTACCTTAATAAAAACCCCTTAAAATGTAGCTAAAGGTTGCAGCTTTATCAAATTAAATCAATAATTCCATTACTATTCGGCAATCATGAACAGATCGATGCGCAAGAGTGACATTAAATGGCTGCCTACTGCAAAATCGATATCAAAATGCTTGTAAAATATGAATTTATATGTTTATTTTAAAAGTAATACCCTTAAAACCTAGCTTAAAATCCAAACGCGTATGGTTACCTTAATAAAAACCCCTTAAAATGTAGCTAAAGGTTGCAGCTTTATCAAATTAAATCAATAATTCCATTACTATTCGGCAATCATGAACAGATCGATGCGCAAGAGTGACATTAAATGGCTGCCTACTGCAAAATCGATATCAAAATGCTTGTAAAATATGAATTTATATGTTTATTTTAAAAGTAATACCCTTAAAACCTAGCTTAAAATCCAAACGCGTATGGTTACCTTAATAAAAACCCCTTAAAATGTAGCTAAAGGTTGCAGCTTTATCAAATTAAATCAATAATTCCATTACTATTCGGCAATCATGAACAGATCGATGCGCAAGAGTGACATTAAATGGCTGCCTACTGCAAAATCGATATCAAAATGCTTGTAAAATATGAATTTATATGTTTATTTTAAAAGTAATACCCTTAAAACCTAGCTTAAAATCCAAACGCGTATGGTTACCTTAATAAAAACCCCTTAAAATGTAGCTAAAGGTTGCAGCTTTATCAAATTAAATCAATAATTCCATTACTATTCGGCAATCATGAACAGATCGATGCGCAAGAGTGACATTAAATGGCTGCCTACTGCAAAATCGATATCAAAATGCTTGTAAAATATGAATTTATATGTTTATTTTAAAAGTAATACCCTTAAAACCTAGCTTAAAATCCAAACGCGTATGGTTACCTTAATAAAAACCCCTTAAAATGTAGCTAAAGGTTGCAGCTTTATCAAATTAAATCAATAATTCCATTACTATTCGGCAATCATGAACAGATCGATGCGCAAGAGTGACATTAAATGGCTGCCTACTGCAAAATCGATATCAAAATGCTTGTAAAATATGAATTTATATGTTTATTTTAAAAGTAATACCCTTAAAACCTAGCTTAAAATCCAAACGCGTATGGTTACCTTAATAAAAACCCCTTAAAATGTAGCTAAAGGTTGCAGCTTTATCAAATTAAATCAATAATTCCATTACTATTCGGCAATCATGAACAGATCGATGCGCAAGAGTGACATTAAATGGCTGCCTACTGCAAAATCGATATCAAAATGCTTGTAAAATATGAATTTATATGTTTATTTTAAAAGTAATACCCTTAAAACCTAGCTTAAAATCCAAACGCGTATGGTTACCTTAATAAAAACCCCTTAAAATGTAGCTAAAGGTTGCAGCTTTATCAAATTAAATCAATAATTCCATTACTATTCGGCAATCATGAACAGATCGATGCGCAAGAGTGACATTAAATGGCTGCCTACTGCAAAATCGATATCAAAATGCTTGTAAAATATGAATTTATATGTTTATTTTAAAAGTAATACCCTTAAAACCTAGCTTAAAATCCAAACGCGTATGGTTACCTTAATAAAAACCCCTTAAAATGTAGCTAAAGGTTGCAGCTTTATCAAATTAAATCAATAATTCCATTACTATTCGGCAATCATGAACAGATCGATGCGCAAGAGTGACATTAAATGGCTGCCTACTGCAAAATCGATATCAAAATGCTTGTAAAATATGAATTTATATGTTTATTTTAAAAGTAATACCCTTAAAACCTAGCTTAAAATCCAAACGCGTATGGTTACCTTAATAAAAACCCCTTAAAATGTAGCTAAAGGTTGCAGCTTTATCAAATTAAATCAATAATTCCATTACTATTCGGCAATCATGAACAGATCGATGCGCAAGAGTGACATTAAATGGCTGCCTACTGCAAAATCGATATCAAAATGCTTGTAAAATATGAATTTATATGTTTATTTTAAAAGTAATACCCTTAAAACCTAGCTTAAAATCCAAACGCGTATGGTTACCTTAATAAAAACCCCTTAAAATGTAGCTAAAGGTTGCAGCTTTATCAAATTAAATCAATAATTCCATTACTATTCGGCAATCATGAACAGATCGATGCGCAAGAGTGACATTAAATGGCTGCCTACTGCAAAATCGATATCAAAATGCTTGTAAAATATGAATTTATATGTTTATTTTAAAAGTAATACCCTTAAAACCTAGCTTAAAATCCAAACGCGTATGGTTACCTTAATAAAAACCCCTTAAAATGTAGCTAAAGGTTGCAGCTTTATCAAATTAAATCAATAATTCCATTACTATTCGGCAATCATGAACAGATCGATGCGCAAGAGTGACATTAAATGGCTGCCTACTGCAAAATCGATATCAAAATGCTTGTAAAATATGAATTTATATGTTTATTTTAAAAGTAATACCCTTAAAACCTAGCTTAAAATCCAAACGCGTATGGTTACCTTAATAAAAACCCCTTAAAATGTAGCTAAAGGTTGCAGCTTTATCAAATTAAATCAATAATTCCATTACTATTCGGCAATCATGAACAGATCGATGCGCAAGAGTGACATTAAATGGCTGCCTACTGCAAAATCGATATCAAAATGCTTGTAAAATATGAATTTATATGTTTATTTTAAAAGTAATACCCTTAAAACCTAGCTTAAAATCCAAACGCGTATGGTTACCTTAATAAAAACCCCTTAAAATGTAGCTAAAGGTTGCAGCTTTATCAAATTAAATCAATAATTCCATTACTATTCGGCAATCATGAACAGATCGATGCGCAAGAGTGACATTAAATGGCTGCCTACTGCAAAATCGATATCAAAATGCTTGTAAAATATGAATTTATATGTTTATTTTAAAAGTAATACCCTTAAAACCTAGCTTAAAATCCAAACGCGTATGGTTACCTTAATAAAAACCCCTTAAAATGTAGCTAAAGGTTGCAGCTTTATCAAATTAAATCAATAATTCCATTACTATTCGGCAATCATGAACAGATCGATGCGCAAGAGTGACATTAAATGGCTGCCTACTGCAAAATCGATATCAAAATGCTTGTAAAATATGAATTTATATGTTTATTTTAAAAGTAATACCCTTAAAACCTAGCTTAAAATCCAAACGCGTATGGTTACCTTAATAAAAACCCCTTAAAATGTAGCTAAAGGTTGCAGCTTTATCAAATTAAATCAATAATTCCATTACTATTCGGCAATCATGAACAGATCGATGCGCAAGAGTGACATTAAATGGCTGCCTACTGCAAAATCGATATCAAAATGCTTGTAAAATATGAATTTATATGTTTATTTTAAAAGTAATACCCTTAAAACCTAGCTTAAAATCCAAACGCGTATGGTTACCTTAATAAAAACCCCTTAAAATGTAGCTAAAGGTTGCAGCTTTATCAAATTAAATCAATAATTCCATTACTATTCGGCAATCATGAACAGATCGATGCGCAAGAGTGACATTAAATGGCTGCCTACTGCAAAATCGATATCAAAATGCTTGTAAAATATGAATTTATATGTTTATTTTAAAAGTAATACCCTTAAAACCTAGCTTAAAATCCAAACGCGTATGGTTACCTTAATAAAAACCCCTTAAAATGTAGCTAAAGGTTGCAGCTTTATCAAATTAAATCAATAATTCCATTACTATTCGGCAATCATGAACAGATCGATGCGCAAGAGTGACATTAAATGGCTGCCTACTGCAAAATCGATATCAAAATGCTTGTAAAATATGAATTTATATGTTTATTTTAAAAGTAATACCCTTAAAACCTAGCTTAAAATCCAAACGCGTATGGTTACCTTAATAAAAACCCCTTAAAATGTAGCTAAAGGTTGCAGCTTTATCAAATTAAATCAATAATTCCATTACTATTCGGCAATCATGAACAGATCGATGCGCAAGAGTGACATTAAATGGCTGCCTACTGCAAAATCGATATCAAAATGCTTGTAAAATATGAATTTATATGTTTATTTTAAAAGTAATACCCTTAAAACCTAGCTTAAAATCCAAACGCGTATGGTTACCTTAATAAAAACCCCTTAAAATGTAGCTAAAGGTTGCAGCTTTATCAAATTAAATCAATAATTCCATTACTATTCGGCAATCATGAACAGATCGATGCGCAAGAGTGACATTAAATGGCTGCCTACTGCAAAATCGATATCAAAATGCTTGTAAAATATGAATTTATATGTTTATTTTAAAAGTAATACCCTTAAAACCTAGCTTAAAATCCAAACGCGTATGGTTACCTTAATAAAAACCCCTTAAAATGTAGCTAAAGGTTGCAGCTTTATCAAATTAAATCAATAATTCCATTACTATTCGGCAATCATGAACAGATCGATGCGCAAGAGTGACATTAAATGGCTGCCTACTGCAAAATCGATATCAAAATGCTTGTAAAATATGAATTTATATGTTTATTTTAAAAGTAATACCCTTAAAACCTAGCTTAAAATCCAAACGCGTATGGTTACCTTAATAAAAACCCCTTAAAATGTAGCTAAAGGTTGCAGCTTTATCAAATTAAATCAATAATTCCATTACTATTCGGCAATCATGAACAGATCGATGCGCAAGAGTGACATTAAATGGCTGCCTACTGCAAAATCGATATCAAAATGCTTGTAAAATATGAATTTATATGTTTATTTTAAAAGTAATACCCTTAAAACCTAGCTTAAAATCCAAACGCGTATGGTTACCTTAATAAAAACCCCTTAAAATGTAGCTAAAGGTTGCAGCTTTATCAAATTAAATCAATAATTCCATTACTATTCGGCAATCATGAACAGATCGATGCGCAAGAGTGACATTAAATGGCTGCCTACTGCAAAATCGATATCAAAATGCTTGTAAAATATGAATTTATATGTTTATTTTAAAAGTAATACCCTTAAAACCTAGCTTAAAATCCAAACGCGTATGGTTACCTTAATAAAAACCCCTTAAAATGTAGCTAAAGGTTGCAGCTTTATCAAATTAAATCAATAATTCCATTACTATTCGGCAATCATGAACAGATCGATGCGCAAGAGTGACATTAAATGGCTGCCTACTGCAAAATCGATATCAAAATGCTTGTAAAATATGAATTTATATGTTTATTTTAAAAGTAATACCCTTAAAACCTAGCTTAAAATCCAAACGCGTATGGTTACCTTAATAAAAACCCCTTAAAATGTAGCTAAAGGTTGCAGCTTTATCAAATTAAATCAATAATTCCATTACTATTCGGCAATCATGAACAGATCGATGCGCAAGAGTGACATTAAATGGCTGCCTACTGCAAAATCGATATCAAAATGCTTGTAAAATATGAATTTATATGTTTATTTTAAAAGTAATACCCTTAAAACCTAGCTTAAAATCCAAACGCGTATGGTTACCTTAATAAAAACCCCTTAAAATGTAGCTAAAGGTTGCAGCTTTATCAAATTAAATCAATAATTCCATTACTATTCGGCAATCATGAACAGATCGATGCGCAAGAGTGACATTAAATGGCTGCCTACTGCAAAATCGATATCAAAATGCTTGTAAAATATGAATTTATATGTTTATTTTAAAAGTAATACCCTTAAAACCTAGCTTAAAATCCAAACGCGTATGGTTACCTTAATAAAAACCCCTTAAAATGTAGCTAAAGGTTGCAGCTTTATCAAATTAAATCAATAATTCCATTACTATTCGGCAATCATGAACAGATCGATGCGCAAGAGTGACATTAAATGGCTGCCTACTGCAAAATCGATATCAAAATGCTTGTAAAATATGAATTTATATGTTTATTTTAAAAGTAATACCCTTAAAACCTAGCTTAAAATCCAAACGCGTATGGTTACCTTAATAAAAACCCCTTAAAATGTAGCTAAAGGTTGCAGCTTTATCAAATTAAATCAATAATTCCATTACTATTCGGCAATCATGAACAGATCGATGCGCAAGAGTGACATTAAATGGCTGCCTACTGCAAAATCGATATCAAAATGCTTGTAAAATATGAATTTATATGTTTATTTTAAAAGTAATACCCTTAAAACCTAGCTTAAAATCCAAACGCGTATGGTTACCTTAATAAAAACCCCTTAAAATGTAGCTAAAGGTTGCAGCTTTATCAAATTAAATCAATAATTCCATTACTATTCGGCAATCATGAACAGATCGATGCGCAAGAGTGACATTAAATGGCTGCCTACTGCAAAATCGATATCAAAATGCTTGTAAAATATGAATTTATATGTTTATTTTAAAAGTAATACCCTTAAAACCTAGCTTAAAATCCAAACGCGTATGGTTACCTTAATAAAAACCCCTTAAAATGTAGCTAAAGGTTGCAGCTTTATCAAATTAAATCAATAATTCCATTACTATTCGGCAATCATGAACAGATCGATGCGCAAGAGTGACATTAAATGGCTGCCTACTGCAAAATCGATATCAAAATGCTTGTAAAATATGAATTTATATGTTTATTTTAAAAGTAATACCCTTAAAACCTAGCTTAAAATCCAAACGCGTATGGTTACCTTAATAAAAACCCCTTAAAATGTAGCTAAAGGTTGCAGCTTTATCAAATTAAATCAATAATTCCATTACTATTCGGCAATCATGAACAGATCGATGCGCAAGAGTGACATTAAATGGCTGCCTACTGCAAAATCGATATCAAAATGCTTGTAAAATATGAATTTATATGTTTATTTTAAAAGTAATACCCTTAAAACCTAGCTTAAAATCCAAACGCGTATGGTTACCTTAATAAAAACCCCTTAAAATGTAGCTAAAGGTTGCAGCTTTATCAAATTAAATCAATAATTCCATTACTATTCGGCAATCATGAACAGATCGATGCGCAAGAGTGACATTAAATGGCTGCCTACTGCAAAATCGATATCAAAATGCTTGTAAAATATGAATTTATATGTTTATTTTAAAAGTAATACCCTTAAAACCTAGCTTAAAATCCAAACGCGTATGGTTACCTTAATAAAAACCCCTTAAAATGTAGCTAAAGGTTGCAGCTTTATCAAATTAAATCAATAATTCCATTACTATTCGGCAATCATGAACAGATCGATGCGCAAGAGTGACATTAAATGGCTGCCTACTGCAAAATCGATATCAAAATGCTTGTAAAATATGAATTTATATGTTTATTTTAAAAGTAATACCCTTAAAACCTAGCTTAAAATCCAAACGCGTATGGTTACCTTAATAAAAACCCCTTAAAATGTAGCTAAAGGTTGCAGCTTTATCAAATTAAATCAATAATTCCATTACTATTCGGCAATCATGAACAGATCGATGCGCAAGAGTGACATTAAATGGCTGCCTACTGCAAAATCGATATCAAAATGCTTGTAAAATATGAATTTATATGTTTATTTTAAAAGTAATACCCTTAAAACCTAGCTTAAAATCCAAACGCGTATGGTTACCTTAATAAAAACCCCTTAAAATGTAGCTAAAGGTTGCAGCTTTATCAAATTAAATCAATAATTCCATTACTATTCGGCAATCATGAACAGATCGATGCGCAAGAGTGACATTAAATGGCTGCCTACTGCAAAATCGATATCAAAATGCTTGTAAAATATGAATTTATATGTTTATTTTAAAAGTAATACCCTTAAAACCTAGCTTAAAATCCAAACGCGTATGGTTACCTTAATAAAAACCCCTTAAAATGTAGCTAAAGGTTGCAGCTTTATCAAATTAAATCAATAATTCCATTACTATTCGGCAATCATGAACAGATCGATGCGCAAGAGTGACATTAAATGGCTGCCTACTGCAAAATCGATATCAAAATGCTTGTAAAATATGAATTTATATGTTTATTTTAAAAGTAATACCCTTAAAACCTAGCTTAAAATCCAAACGCGTATGGTTACCTTAATAAAAACCCCTTAAAATGTAGCTAAAGGTTGCAGCTTTATCAAATTAAATCAATAATTCCATTACTATTCGGCAATCATGAACAGATCGATGCGCAAGAGTGACATTAAATGGCTGCCTACTGCAAAATCGATATCAAAATGCTTGTAAAATATGAATTTATATGTTTATTTTAAAAGTAATACCCTTAAAACCTAGCTTAAAATCCAAACGCGTATGGTTACCTTAATAAAAACCCCTTAAAATGTAGCTAAAGGTTGCAGCTTTATCAAATTAAATCAATAATTCCATTACTATTCGGCAATCATGAACAGATCGATGCGCAAGAGTGACATTAAATGGCTGCCTACTGCAAAATCGATATCAAAATGCTTGTAAAATATGAATTTATATGTTTATTTTAAAAGTAATACCCTTAAAACCTAGCTTAAAATCCAAACGCGTATGGTTACCTTAATAAAAACCCCTTAAAATTTAGCTAAAGGTTGCAGCTTTATCAAATTAAATCAATAATTCCATTACTATTCGGCAATCATGAACAGATCGATGCGCAAGAGTGACATTAAATGGCTGCCTACTGCAAAATCGATATCAAAATGCTTGTAAAATATGAATTTATATGTTTATTTTAAAAGTAATACCCTTAAAACCTAGCTTAAAATCCAAACGCGTATGGTTACCTTAATAAAAACCCCTTAAAATGTAGCTAAAGGTTGCAGCTTTATCAAATTAAATCAATAATTCCATTACTATTCGGCAATCATGAACAGATCGATGCGCAAGAGTGACATTAAATGGCTGCCTACTGCAAAATCGATATCAAAATGCTTGTAAAATATGAATTTATATGTTTATTTTAAAAGTAATACCCTTAAAACCTAGCTTAAAATCCAAACGCGTATGGTTACCTTAATAAAAACCCCTTAAAATGTAGCTAAAGGTTGCAGCTTTATCAAATTAAATCAATAATTCCATTACTATTCGGCAATCATGAACAGATCGATGCGCAAGAGTGACATTAAATGGCTGCCTACTGCAAAATCGATATCAAAATGCTTGTAAAATATGAATTTATATGTTTATTTTAAAAGTAATACCCTTAAAACCTAGCTTAAAATCCAAACGCGTATGGTTACCTTAATAAAAACCCCTTAAAATGTAGCTAAAGGTTGCAGCTTTATCAAATTAAATCAATAATTCCATTACTATTCGGCAATCATGAACAGATCGATGCGCAAGAGTGACATTAAATGGCTGCCTACTGCAAAATCGATATCAAAATGCTTGTAAAATATGAATTTATATGTTTATTTTAAAAGTAATACCCTTAAAACCTAGCTTAAAATCCAAACGCGTATGGTTACCTTAATAAAAACCCCTTAAAATGTAGCTAAAGGTTGCAGCTTTATCAAATTAAATCAATAATTCCATTACTATTCGGCAATCATGAACAGATCGATGCGCAAGAGTGACATTAAATGGCTGCCTACTGCAAAATCGATATCAAAATGCTTGTAAAATATGAATTTATATGTTTATTTTAAAAGTAATACCCTTAAAACCTAGCTTAAAATCCAAACGCGTATGGTTACCTTAATAAAAACCCCTTAAAATGTAGCTAAAGGTTGCAGCTTTATCAAATTAAATCAATAATTCCATTACTATTCGGCAATCATGAACAGATCGATGCGCAAGAGTGACATTAAATGGCTGCCTACTGCAAAATCGATATCAAAATGCTTGTAAAATATGAATTTATATGTTTATTTTAAAAGTAATACCCTTAAAACCTAGCTTAAAATCCAAACGCGTATGGTTACCTTAATAAAAACCCCTTAAAATGTAGCTAAAGGTTGCAGCTTTATCAAATTAAATCAATAATTCCATTACTATTCGGCAATCATGAACAGATCGATGCGCAAGAGTGACATTAAATGGCTGCCTACTGCAAAATCGATATCAAAATGCTTGTAAAATATGAATTTATATGTTTATTTTAAAAGTAATACCCTTAAAACCTAGCTTAAAATCCAAACGCGTATGGTTACCTTAATAAAAACCCCTTAAAATGTAGCTAAAGGTTGCAGCTTTATCAAATTAAATCAATAATTCCATTACTATTCGGCAATCATGAACAGATCGATGCGCAAGAGTGACATTAAATGGCTGCCTACTGCAAAATCGATATCAAAATGCTTGTAAAATATGAATTTATATGTTTATTTTAAAAGTAATACCCTTAAAACCTAGCTTAAAATCCAAACGCGTATGGTTACCTTAATAAAAACCCCTTAAAATGTAGCTAAAGGTTGCAGCTTTATCAAATTAAATCAATAATTCCATTACTATTCGGCAATCATGAACAGATCGATGCGCAAGAGTGACATTAAATGGCTGCCTACTGCAAAATCGATATCAAAATGCTTGTAAAATATGAATTTATATGTTTATTTTAAAAGTAATACCCTTAAAACCTAGCTTAAAATCCAAACGCGTATGGTTACCTTAATAAAAACCCCTTAAAATGTAGCTAAAGGTTGCAGCTTTATCAAATTAAATCAATAATTCCATTACTATTCGGCAATCATGAACAGATCGATGCGCAAGAGTGACATTAAATGGCTGCCTACTGCAAAATCGATATCAAAATGCTTGTAAAATATGAATTTATATGTTTATTTTAAAAGTAATACCCTTAAAACCTAGCTTAAAATCCAAACGCGTATGGTTACCTTAATAAAAACCCCTTAAAATGTAGCTAAAGGTTGCAGCTTTATCAAATTAAATCAATAATTCCATTACTATTCGGCAATCATGAACAGATCGATGCGCAAGAGTGACATTAAATGGCTGCCTACTGCAAAATCGATATCAAAATGCTTGTAAAATATGAATTTATATGTTTATTTTAAAAGTAATACCCTTAAAACCTAGCTTAAAATCCAAACGCGTATGGTTACCTTAATAAAAACCCCTTAAAATGTAGCTAAAGGTTGCAGCTTTATCAAATTAAATCAATAATTCCATTACTATTCGGCAATCATGAACAGATCGATGCGCAAGAGTGACATTAAATGGCTGCCTACTGCAAAATCGATATCAAAATGCTTGTAAAATATGAATTTATATGTTTATTTTAAAAGTAATACCCTTAAAACCTAGCTTAAAATCCAAACGCGTATGGTTACCTTAATAAAAACCCCTTAAAATGTAGCTAAAGGTTGCAGCTTTATCAAATTAAATCAATAATTCCATTACTATTCGGCAATCATGAACAGATCGATGCGCAAGAGTGACATTAAATGGCTGCCTACTGCAAAATCGATATCAAAATGCTTGTAAAATATGAATTTATATGTTTATTTTAAAAGTAATACCCTTAAAACCTAGCTTAAAATCCAAACGCGTATGGTTACCTTAATAAAAACCCCTTAAAATGTAGCTAAAGGTTGCAGCTTTATCAAATTAAATCAATAATTCCATTACTATTCGGCAATCATGAACAGATCGATGCGCAAGAGTGACATTAAATGGCTGCCTACTGCAAAATCGATATCAAAATGCTTGTAAAATATGAATTTATATGTTTATTTTAAAAGTAATACCCTTAAAACCTAGCTTAAAATCCAAACGCGTATGGTTACCTTAATAAAAACCCCTTAAAATGTAGCTAAAGGTTGCAGCTTTATCAAATTAAATCAATAATTCCATTACTATTCGGCAATCATGAACAGATCGATGCGCAAGAGTGACATTAAATGGCTGCCTACTGCAAAATCGATATCAAAATGCTTGTAAAATATGAATTTATATGTTTATTTTAAAAGTAATACCCTTAAAACCTAGCTTAAAATCCAAACGCGTATGGTTACCTTAATAAAAACCCCTTAAAATGTAGCTAAAGGTTGCAGCTTTATCAAATTAAATCAATAATTCCATTACTATTCGGCAATCATGAACAGATCGATGCGCAAGAGTGACATTAAATGGCTGCCTACTGCAAAATCGATATCAAAATGCTTGTAAAATATGAATTTATATGTTTATTTTAAAAGTAATACCCTTAAAACCTAGCTTAAAATCCAAACGCGTATGGTTACCTTAATAAAAACCCCTTAAAATGTAGCTAAAGGTTGCAGCTTTATCAAATTAAATCAATAATTCCATTACTATTCGGCAATCATGAACAGATCGATGCGCAAGAGTGACATTAAATGGCTGCCTACTGCAAAATCGATATCAAAATGCTTGTAAAATATGAATTTATATGTTTATTTTAAAAGTAATACCCTTAAAACCTAGCTTAAAATCCAAACGCGTATGGTTACCTTAATAAAAACCCCTTAAAATGTAGCTAAAGGTTGCAGCTTTATCAAATTAAATCAATAATTCCATTACTATTCGGCAATCATGAACAGATCGATGCGCAAGAGTGACATTAAATGGCTGCCTACTGCAAAATCGATATCAAAATGCTTGTAAAATATGAATTTATATGTTTATTTTAAAAGTAATACCCTTAAAACCTAGCTTAAAATCCAAACGCGTATGGTTACCTTAATAAAAACCCCTTAAAATGTAGCTAAAGGTTGCAGCTTTATCAAATTAAATCAATAATTCCATTACTATTCGGCAATCATGAACAGATCGATGCGCAAGAGTGACATTAAATGGCTGCCTACTGCAAAATCGATATCAAAATGCTTGTAAAATATGAATTTATATGTTTATTTTAAAAGTAATACCCTTAAAACCTAGCTTAAAATCCAAACGCGTATGGTTACCTTAATAAAAACCCCTTAAAATGTAGCTAAAGGTTGCAGCTTTATCAAATTAAATCAATAATTCCATTACTATTCGGCAATCATGAACAGATCGATGCGCAAGAGTGACATTAAATGGCTGCCTACTGCAAAATCGATATCAAAATGCTTGTAAAATATGAATTTATATGTTTATTTTAAAAGTAATACCCTTAAAACCTAGCTTAAAATCCAAACGCGTATGGTTACCTTAATAAAAACCCCTTAAAATGTAGCTAAAGGTTGCAGCTTTATCAAATTAAATCAATAATTCCATTACTATTCGGCAATCATGAACAGATCGATGCGCAAGAGTGACATTAAATGGCTGCCTACTGCAAAATCGATATCAAAATGCTTGTAAAATATGAATTTATATGTTTATTTTAAAAGTAATACCCTTAAAACCTAGCTTAAAATCCAAACGCGTATGGTTACCTTAATAAAAACCCCTTAAAATGTAGCTAAAGGTTGCAGCTTTATCAAATTAAATCAATAATTCCATTACTATTCGGCAATCATGAACAGATCGATGCGCAAGAGTGACATTAAATGGCTGCCTACTGCAAAATCGATATCAAAATGCTTGTAAAATATGAATTTATATGTTTATTTTAAAAGTAATACCCTTAAAACCTAGCTTAAAATCCAAACGCGTATGGTTACCTTAATAAAAACCCCTTAAAATGTAGCTAAAGGTTGCAGCTTTATCAAATTAAATCAATAATTCCATTACTATTCGGCAATCATGAACAGATCGATGCGCAAGAGTGACATTAAATGGCTGCCTACTGCAAAATCGATATCAAAATGCTTGTAAAATATGAATTTATATGTTTATTTTAAAAGTAATACCCTTAAAACCTAGCTTAAAATCCAAACGCGTATGGTTACCTTAATAAAAACCCCTTAAAATGTAGCTAAAGGTTGCAGCTTTATCAAATTAAATCAATAATTCCATTACTATTCGGCAATCATGAACAGATCGATGCGCAAGAGTGACATTAAATGGCTGCCTACTGCAAAATCGATATCAAAATGCTTGTAAAATATGAATTTATATGTTTATTTTAAAAGTAATACCCTTAAAACCTAGCTTAAAATCCAAACGCGTATGGTTACCTTAATAAAAACCCCTTAAAATGTAGCTAAAGGTTGCAGCTTTATCAAATTAAATCAATAATTCCATTACTATTCGGCAATCATGAACAGATCGATGCGCAAGAGTGACATTAAATGGCTGCCTACTGCAAAATCGATATCAAAATGCTTGTAAAATATGAATTTATATGTTTATTTTAAAAGTAATACCCTTAAAACCTAGCTTAAAATCCAAACGCGTATGGTTACCTTAATAAAAACCCCTTAAAATGTAGCTAAAGGTTGCAGCTTTATCAAATTAAATCAATAATTCCATTACTATTCGGCAATCATGAACAGATCGATGCGCAAGAGTGACATTAAATGGCTGCCTACTGCAAAATCGATATCAAAATGCTTGTAAAATATGAATTTATATGTTTATTTTAAAAGTAATACCCTTAAAACCTAGCTTAAAATCCAAACGCGTATGGTTACCTTAATAAAAACCCCTTAAAATGTAGCTAAAGGTTGCAGCTTTATCAAATTAAATCAATAATTCCATTACTATTCGGCAATCATGAACAGATCGATGCGCAAGAGTGACATTAAATGGCTGCCTACTGCAAAATCGATATCAAAATGCTTGTAAAATATGAATTTATATGTTTATTTTAAAAGTAATACCCTTAAAACCTAGCTTAAAATCCAAACGCGTATGGTTACCTTAATAAAAACCCCTTAAAATGTAGCTAAAGGTTGCAGCTTTATCAAATTAAATCAATAATTCCATTACTATTCGGCAATCATGAACAGATCGATGCGCAAGAGTGACATTAAATGGCTGCCTACTGCAAAATCGATATCAAAATGCTTGTAAAATATGAATTTATATGTTTATTTTAAAAGTAATACCCTTAAAACCTAGCTTAAAATCCAAACGCGTATGGTTACCTTAATAAAAACCCCTTAAAATGTAGCTAAAGGTTGCAGCTTTATCAAATTAAATCAATAATTCCATTACTATTCGGCAATCATGAACAGATCGATGCGCAAGAGTGACATTAAATGGCTGCCTACTGCAAAATCGATATCAAAATGCTTGTAAAATATGAATTTATATGTTTATTTTAAAAGTAATACCCTTAAAACCTAGCTTAAAATCCAAACGCGTATGGTTACCTTAATAAAAACCCCTTAAAATGTAGCTAAAGGTTGCAGCTTTATCAAATTAAATCAATAATTCCATTACTATTCGGCAATCATGAACAGATCGATGCGCAAGAGTGACATTAAATGGCTGCCTACTGCAAAATCGATATCAAAATGCTTGTAAAATATGAATTTATATGTTTATTTTAAAAGTAATACCCTTAAAACCTAGCTTAAAATCCAAACGCGTATGGTTACCTTAATAAAAACCCCTTAAAATGTAGCTAAAGGTTGCAGCTTTATCAAATTAAATCAATAATTCCATTACTATTCGGCAATCATGAACAGATCGATGCGCAAGAGTGACATTAAATGGCTGCCTACTGCAAAATCGATATCAAAATGCTTGTAAAATATGAATTTATATGTTTATTTTAAAAGTAATACCCTTAAAACCTAGCTTAAAATCCAAACGCGTATGGTTACCTTAATAAAAACCCCTTAAAATGTAGCTAAAGGTTGCAGCTTTATCAAATTAAATCAATAATTCCATTACTATTCGGCAATCATGAACAGATCGATGCGCAAGAGTGACATTAAATGGCTGCCTACTGCAAAATCGATATCAAAATGCTTGTAAAATATGAATTTATATGTTTATTTTAAAAGTAATACCCTTAAAACCTAGCTTAAAATCCAAACGCGTATGGTTACCTTAATAAAAACCCCTTAAAATGTAGCTAAAGGTTGCAGCTTTATCAAATTAAATCAATAATTCCATTACTATTCGGCAATCATGAACAGATCGATGCGCAAGAGTGACATTAAATGGCTGCCTACTGCAAAATCGATATCAAAATGCTTGTAAAATATGAATTTATATGTTTATTTTAAAAGTAATACCCTTAAAACCTAGCTTAAAATCCAAACGCGTATGGTTACCTTAATAAAAACCCCTTAAAATGTAGCTAAAGGTTGCAGCTTTATCAAATTAAATCAATAATTCCATTACTATTCGGCAATCATGAACAGATCGATGCGCAAGAGTGACATTAAATGGCTGCCTACTGCAAAATCGATATCAAAATGCTTGTAAAATATGAATTTATATGTTTATTTTAAAAGTAATACCCTTAAAACCTAGCTTAAAATCCAAACGCGTATGGTTACCTTAATAAAAACCCCTTAAAATGTAGCTAAAGGTTGCAGCTTTATCAAATTAAATCAATAATTCCATTACTATTCGGCAATCATGAACAGATCGATGCGCAAGAGTGACATTAAATGGCTGCCTACTGCAAAATCGATATCAAAATGCTTGTAAAATATGAATTTATATGTTTATTTTAAAAGTAATACCCTTAAAACCTAGCTTAAAATCCAAACGCGTATGGTTACCTTAATAAAAACCCCTTAAAATGTAGCTAAAGGTTGCAGCTTTATCAAATTAAATCAATAATTCCATTACTATTCGGCAATCATGAACAGATCGATGCGCAAGAGTGACATTAAATGGCTGCCTACTGCAAAATCGATATCAAAATGCTTGTAAAATATGAATTTATATGTTTATTTTAAAAGTAATACCCTTAAAACCTAGCTTAAAATCCAAACGCGTATGGTTACCTTAATAAAAACCCCTTAAAATGTAGCTAAAGGTTGCAGCTTTATCAAATTAAATCAATAATTCCATTACTATTCGGCAATCATGAACAGATCGATGCGCAAGAGTGACATTAAATGGCTGCCTACTGCAAAATCGATATCAAAATGCTTGTAAAATATGAATTTATATGTTTATTTTAAAAGTAATACCCTTAAAACCTAGCTTAAAATCCAAACGCGTATGGTTACCTTAATAAAAACCCCTTAAAATGTAGCTAAAGGTTGCAGCTTTATCAAATTAAATCAATAATTCCATTACTATTCGGCAATCATGAACAGATCGATGCGCAAGAGTGACATTAAATGGCTGCCTACTGCAAAATCGATATCAAAATGCTTGTAAAATATGAATTTATATGTTTATTTTAAAAGTAATACCCTTAAAACCTAGCTTAAAATCCAAACGCGTATGGTTACCTTAATAAAAACCCCTTAAAATGTAGCTAAAGGTTGCAGCTTTATCAAATTAAATCAATAATTCCATTACTATTCGGCAATCATGAACAGATCGATGCGCAAGAGTGACATTAAATGGCTGCCTACTGCAAAATCGATATCAAAATGCTTGTAAAATATGAATTTATATGTTTATTTTAAAAGTAATACCCTTAAAACCTAGCTTAAAATCCAAACGCGTATGGTTACCTTAATAAAAACCCCTTAAAATGTAGCTAAAGGTTGCAGCTTTATCAAATTAAATCAATAATTCCATTACTATTCGGCAATCATGAACAGATCGATGCGCAAGAGTGACATTAAATGGCTGCCTACTGCAAAATCGATATCAAAATGCTTGTAAAATATGAATTTATATGTTTATTTTAAAAGTAATACCCTTAAAACCTAGCTTAAAATCCAAACGCGTATGGTTACCTTAATAAAAACCCCTTAAAATGTAGCTAAAGGTTGCAGCTTTATCAAATTAAATCAATAATTCCATTACTATTCGGCAATCATGAACAGATCGATGCGCAAGAGTGACATTAAATGGCTGCCTACTGCAAAATCGATATCAAAATGCTTGTAAAATATGAATTTATATGTTTATTTTAAAAGTAATACCCTTAAAACCTAGCTTAAAATCCAAACGCGTATGGTTACCTTAATAAAAACCCCTTAAAATGTAGCTAAAGGTTGCAGCTTTATCAAATTAAATCAATAATTCCATTACTATTCGGCAATCATGAACAGATCGATGCGCAAGAGTGACATTAAATGGCTGCCTACTGCAAAATCGATATCAAAATGCTTGTAAAATATGAATTTATATGTTTATTTTAAAAGTAATACCCTTAAAACCTAGCTTAAAATCCAAACGCGTATGGTTACCTTAATAAAAACCCCTTAAAATGTAGCTAAAGGTTGCAGCTTTATCAAATTAAATCAATAATTCCATTACTATTCGGCAATCATGAACAGATCGATGCGCAAGAGTGACATTAAATGGCTGCCTACTGCAAAATCGATATCAAAATGCTTGTAAAATATGAATTTATATGTTTATTTTAAAAGTAATACCCTTAAAACCTAGCTTAAAATCCAAACGCGTATGGTTACCTTAATAAAAACCCCTTAAAATGTAGCTAAAGGTTGCAGCTTTATCAAATTAAATCAATAATTCCATTACTATTCGGCAATCATGAACAGATCGATGCGCAAGAGTGACATTAAATGGCTGCCTACTGCAAAATCGATATCAAAATGCTTGTAAAATATGAATTTATATGTTTATTTTAAAAGTAATACCCTTAAAACCTAGCTTAAAATCCAAACGCGTATGGTTACCTTAATAAAAACCCCTTAAAATGTAGCTAAAGGTTGCAGCTTTATCAAATTAAATCAATAATTCCATTACTATTCGGCAATCATGAACAGATCGATGCGCAAGAGTGACATTAAATGGCTGCCTACTGCAAAATCGATATCAAAATGCTTGTAAAATATGAATTTATATGTTTATTTTAAAAGTAATACCCTTAAAACCTAGCTTAAAATCCAAACGCGTATGGTTACCTTAATAAAAACCCCTTAAAATGTAGCTAAAGGTTGCAGCTTTATCAAATTAAATCAATAATTCCATTACTATTCGGCAATCATGAACAGATCGATGCGCAAGAGTGACATTAAATGGCTGCCTACTGCAAAATCGATATCAAAATGCTTGTAAAATATGAATTTATATGTTTATTTTAAAAGTAATACCCTTAAAACCTAGCTTAAAATCCAAACGCGTATGGTTACCTTAATAAAAACCCCTTAAAATGTAGCTAAAGGTTGCAGCTTTATCAAATTAAATCAATAATTCCATTACTATTCGGCAATCATGAACAGATCGATGCGCAAGAGTGACATTAAATGGCTGCCTACTGCAAAATCGATATCAAAATGCTTGTAAAATATGAATTTATATGTTTATTTTAAAAGTAATACCCTTAAAACCTAGCTTAAAATCCAAACGCGTATGGTTACCTTAATAAAAACCCCTTAAAATGTAGCTAAAGGTTGCAGCTTTATCAAATTAAATCAATAATTCCATTACTATTCGGCAATCATGAACAGATCGATGCGCAAGAGTGACATTAAATGGCTGCCTACTGCAAAATCGATATCAAAATGCTTGTAAAATATGAATTTATATGTTTATTTTAAAAGTAATACCCTTAAAACCTAGCTTAAAATCCAAACGCGTATGGTTACCTTAATAAAAACCCCTTAAAATGTAGCTAAAGGTTGCAGCTTTATCAAATTAAATCAATAATTCCATTACTATTCGGCAATCATGAACAGATCGATGCGCAAGAGTGACATTAAATGGCTGCCTACTGCAAAATCGATATCAAAATGCTTGTAAAATATGAATTTATATGTTTATTTTAAAAGTAATACCCTTAAAACCTAGCTTAAAATCCAAACGCGTATGGTTACCTTAATAAAAACCCCTTAAAATGTAGCTAAAGGTTGCAGCTTTATCAAATTAAATCAATAATTCCATTACTATTCGGCAATCATGAACAGATCGATGCGCAAGAGTGACATTAAATGGCTGCCTACTGCAAAATCGATATCAAAATGCTTGTAAAATATGAATTTATATGTTTATTTTAAAAGTAATACCCTTAAAACCTAGCTTAAAATCCAAACGCGTATGGTTACCTTAATAAAAACCCCTTAAAATGTAGCTAAAGGTTGCAGCTTTATCAAATTAAATCAATAATTCCATTACTATTCGGCAATCATGAACAGATCGATGCGCAAGAGTGACATTAAATGGCTGCCTACTGCAAAATCGATATCAAAATGCTTGTAAAATATGAATTTATATGTTTATTTTAAAAGTAATACCCTTAAAACCTAGCTTAAAATCCAAACGCGTATGGTTACCTTAATAAAAACCCCTTAAAATGTAGCTAAAGGTTGCAGCTTTATCAAATTAAATCAATAATTCCATTACTATTCGGCAATCATGAACAGATCGATGCGCAAGAGTGACATTAAATGGCTGCCTACTGCAAAATCGATATCAAAATGCTTGTAAAATATGAATTTATATGTTTATTTTAAAAGTAATACCCTTAAAACCTAGCTTAAAATCCAAACGCGTATGGTTACCTTAATAAAAACCCCTTAAAATGTAGCTAAAGGTTGCAGCTTTATCAAATTAAATCAATAATTCCATTACTATTCGGCAATCATGAACAGATCGATGCGCAAGAGTGACATTAAATGGCTGCCTACTGCAAAATCGATATCAAAATGCTTGTAAAATATGAATTTATATGTTTATTTTAAAAGTAATACCCTTAAAACCTAGCTTAAAATCCAAACGCGTATGGTTACCTTAATAAAAACCCCTTAAAATGTAGCTAAAGGTTGCAGCTTTATCAAATTAAATCAATAATTCCATTACTATTCGGCAATCATGAACAGATCGATGCGCAAGAGTGACATTAAATGGCTGCCTACTGCAAAATCGATATCAAAATGCTTGTAAAATATGAATTTATATGTTTATTTTAAAAGTAATACCCTTAAAACCTAGCTTAAAATCCAAACGCGTATGGTTACCTTAATAAAAACCCCTTAAAATGTAGCTAAAGGTTGCAGCTTTATCAAATTAAATCAATAATTCCATTACTATTCGGCAATCATGAACAGATCGATGCGCAAGAGTGACATTAAATGGCTGCCTACTGCAAAATCGATATCAAAATGCTTGTAAAATATGAATTTATATGTTTATTTTAAAAGTAATACCCTTAAAACCTAGCTTAAAATCCAAACGCGTATGGTTACCTTAATAAAAACCCCTTAAAATGTAGCTAAAGGTTGCAGCTTTATCAAATTAAATCAATAATTCCATTACTATTCGGCAATCATGAACAGATCGATGCGCAAGAGTGACATTAAATGGCTGCCTACTGCAAAATCGATATCAAAATGCTTGTAAAATATGAATTTATATGTTTATTTTAAAAGTAATACCCTTAAAACCTAGCTTAAAATCCAAACGCGTATGGTTACCTTAATAAAAACCCCTTAAAATGTAGCTAAAGGTTGCAGCTTTATCAAATTAAATCAATAATTCCATTACTATTCGGCAATCATGAACAGATCGATGCGCAAGAGTGACATTAAATGGCTGCCTACTGCAAAATCGATATCAAAATGCTTGTAAAATATGAATTTATATGTTTATTTTAAAAGTAATACCCTTAAAACCTAGCTTAAAATCCAAACGCGTATGGTTACCTTAATAAAAACCCCTTAAAATGTAGCTAAAGGTTGCAGCTTTATCAAATTAAATCAATAATTCCATTACTATTCGGCAATCATGAACAGATCGATGCGCAAGAGTGACATTAAATGGCTGCCTACTGCAAAATCGATATCAAAATGCTTGTAAAATATGAATTTATATGTTTATTTTAAAAGTAATACCCTTAAAACCTAGCTTAAAATCCAAACGCGTATGGTTACCTTAATAAAAACCCCTTAAAATGTAGCTAAAGGTTGCAGCTTTATCAAATTAAATCAATAATTCCATTACTATTCGGCAATCATGAACAGATCGATGCGCAAGAGTGACATTAAATGGCTGCCTACTGCAAAATCGATATCAAAATGCTTGTAAAATATGAATTTATATGTTTATTTTAAAAGTAATACCCTTAAAACCTAGCTTAAAATCCAAACGCGTATGGTTACCTTAATAAAAACCCCTTAAAATGTAGCTAAAGGTTGCAGCTTTATCAAATTAAATCAATAATTCCATTACTATTCGGCAATCATGAACAGATCGATGCGCAAGAGTGACATTAAATGACTGCCTACTGCAAAATCGATATCAAAATGCTTGTAAAATATGAATTTATATGTTTATTTTAAAAGTAATACCCTTAAAACCTAGCTTAAAATCCAAACGCGTATGGTTACCTTAATAAAAACCCCTTAAAATGTAGCTAAAGGTAGCTAAAAAAGGTTAGGCATGCTTTAATCAAATCAATAATATCCATTACTATTCAGGCGCAAGAGTGACATTAATGGCTGCCTGCAAAATCGATATCAAAATGCTTGTAAAATATGATTTTATATGTTTTTTTTTAAAAGGTAAACCTTAAAAAAAACTTAAAACCTAGCTTAAATCCAAACGCGATTGGTTACCTTAATAAAAACCCCTTAAAATGTAGCTAAAGGTTGCAGCTTTATCAAATTAAATCAATAATTCCATTACTATTCGGCAATCATGAACAGATCGATGCGCAAGAGTGACATTAAATGGCTGCCTACTGCAAAATCGATATCAAAATGCTTGTAAAATATGAATTTATATGTTTATTTTAAAAGTAATACCCTTAAAACCTAGCTTAAAATCCAAACGCGTATGGTTACCTTAATAAAAACCCCTTAAAATGTAGCTAAAGGTTGCAGCTTTATCAAATTAAATCAATAATTCCATTACTATTCGGCAATCATGAACAGATCGATGCGCAAGAGTGACATTAAATGGCTGCCTACTGCAAAATCGATATCAAAATGCTTGTAAAATATGAATTTATATGTTTATTTTAAAAGTAATACCCTTAAAACCTAGCTTAAAATCCAAACGCGTATGGTTACCTTAATAAAAACCCCTTAAAATGTAGCTAAAGGTTGCAGCTTTATCAAATTAAATCAATAATTCCATTACTATTCGGCAATCATGAACAGATCGATGCGCAAGAGTGACATTAAATGGCTGCCTACTGCAAAATCGATATCAAAATGCTTGTAAAATATGAATTTATATGTTTATTTTAAAAGTAATACCCTTAAAACCTAGCTTAAAATCCAAACGCGTATGGTTACCTTAATAAAAACCCCTTAAAATGTAGCTAAAGGTTGCAGCTTTATCAAATTAAATCAATAATTCCATTACTATTCGGCAATCATGAACAGATCGATGCGCAAGAGTGACATTAAATGGCTGCCTACTGCAAAATCGATATCAAAATGCTTGTAAAATATGAATTTATATGTTTATTTTAAAAGTAATACCCTTAAAACCTAGCTTAAAATCCAAACGCGTATGGTTACCTTAATAAAAACCCCTTAAAATGTAGCTAAAGGTTGCAGCTTTATCAAATTAAATCAATAATTCCATTACTATTCGGCAATCATGAACAGATCGATGCGCAAGAGTGACATTAAATGGCTGCCTACTGCAAAATCGATATCAAAATGCTTGTAAAATATGAATTTATATGTTTATTTTAAAAGTAATACCCTTAAAACCTAGCTTAAAATCCAAACGCGTATGGTTACCTTAATAAAAACCCCTTAAAATGTAGCTAAAGGTTGCAGCTTTATCAAATTAAATCAATAATTCCATTACTATTCGGCAATCATGAACAGATCGATGCGCAAGAGTGACATTAAATGGCTGCCTACTGCAAAATCGATATCAAAATGCTTGTAAAATATGAATTTATATGTTTATTTTAAAAGTAATACCCTTAAAACCTAGCTTAAAATCCAAACGCGTATGGTTACCTTAATAAAAACCCCTTAAAATGTAGCTAAAGGTTGCAGCTTTATCAAATTAAATCAATAATTCCATTACTATTCGGCAATCATGAACAGATCGATGCGCAAGAGTGACATTAAATGGCTGCCTACTGCAAAATCGATATCAAAATGCTTGTAAAATATGAATTTATATGTTTATTTTAAAAGTAATACCCTTAAAACCTAGCTTAAAATCCAAACGCGTATGGTTACCTTAATAAAAACCCCTTAAAATGTAGCTAAAGGTTGCAGCTTTATCAAATTAAATCAATAATTCCATTACTATTCGGCAATCATGAACAGATCGATGCGCAAGAGTGACATTAAATGGCTGCCTACTGCAAAATCGATATCAAAATGCTTGTAAAATATGAATTTATATGTTTATTTTAAAAGTAATACCCTTAAAACCTAGCTTAAAATCCAAACGCGTATGGTTACCTTAATAAAAACCCCTTAAAATGTAGCTAAAGGTTGCAGCTTTATCAAATTAAATCAATAATTCCATTACTATTCGGCAATCATGAACCGATCGATGCGCAAGAGTGACATTAAATGACTGCCTACTGCAAAATCGATATCAAAATGCTTGTAAAATATGAATTTATATGTTTATTTTAAAAGTAATACCCTTAAAACCTAGCTTAAAATCCAAACGCGTATGGTTACCTTAATAAAAACCCCTTAAAATGTAGCTAAAGGTTGCAGCTTTATCAAATTAAATCAATAATTCCATTACTATTCGGCAATCATGAACAGATCGATGCGCAAGAGTGACATTAAATGGCTGCCTACTGCAAATCGATATCAAAATGCTTGTAAAATATGAATTTACTAGCTGGGCCCCGCGGCTTCGCACGCAAGCTCTCTTGTTTCACCCGATACAAATTCTGAACCCATTGTTGACCCCGTCAGATTTTGATTTAAAAAAACATATGTCTATTATCTTTGATGTCAAGTATTTCCAAAAATTTTGAAGTCAAAAGCTCTTTAAATCATAAGTTTTCACATTTACCCTAAACAAATTCTTAACCCTTAGTTTATCACGCTAGATTTCCATTTTCTCAAAAAATGAAATGCACATTTTAATTATTTCCCGATAGAAGTGCTTTTTGTCTAAGTTTGAAGTGAAAAGGACCAATAAATCGTGTTTCTCCATACAAACTGTTAACCCATTGTTGACCCCGTAAGATTTTGATTTTCAAAAAAGTGAAAAACACTTGTCAAATTATTTCTCACTAAAAGTACTTTCACAAAATTTGAAGTAAGTGGCCCCATTAATTCATGTTTTTTACAGTTTCGCCATACAAACTTTTAACCGGTCGTTGACCCCGTCCGATTTTAGTATTCGGAAAAAATTATAAACACGTATCGAGTTATTTGACATTTGAAGTACTTTCACCAAGTTTGAAGTCAAAAGGCTAAAAAACGTGTTTCTCCATACATATGTACTTTCAACCCGTCGTTGATCCAGTTAGATTTCGATTTTGAAAGTAATGAGAAACGCGTGACCAATGTTTTTATTTCAAGTATTTTTACAATTTTTGAAGTCAATAGGCCAATCGGTTCATGTTTTTTTCGAGTCTACCCTTAAACAAATCTTAACCCATTGTTGGTCCAGATAAATTTTGATTTTCGAAAAATTATAAAATATGTGTAGAATTATTTTTGATTTAGAGTATTTTCAGGAAGTTCAAAATCAATATGTCTCTTAAATCACTTTTCTTCATACAACACCTTAACACATTTTTGCCCATTTACACCCCGAATTTCAAAAAATCCCGTCTTAGCGGAGGTTCATTTTCAAGATGTACCTACAGTTCAAATTTCATATTTGTAGCTTCAGCGGTTTGGGCTGAGCGATGATGAATCAATCAATCAATCAGTCAGTCAGTCAGGACAAACAATCAATGTATATAAAAATGGAGGCGGTACCACGGCCCCTTGTCCAATGCTCACAAATTTCTTCTAGTCGAATTGTGCTACTAAGTGGAAAGTTCGTACCAAGTTTCACTGGTGTGTGTGTGTGTACTGCATAACTGTTGGATCCTAAAACATGTGCCACGCCCCTTGACCAACGCCGATCAAATCTCATCAGTAGAATGACACATCTATGAAACGACGGTAAACCAAATTTCAATGCTGTGCGGCTTACAACTCCGAAGCTATTCCATATAAAAGATTTAAGTTCTATGGGCGGAACCACGCCCTCTTGTTAAATACCCGCCCATTCTGTCTGTGGAGAGATATGACTAAATGGTAAATTCGTACTAAGTTTCATTGATGTGCGACGAACAGTTTAAAAATTATGCGGACAGTTTGGGTCAAACAAATGTGCCACGCCCCTTGTCTAAGCCCAAAAATTTTAACAATAGAATGACACTTTTATGGGACGAGTTCGTACCAAATTTCAATGCTGTGTGGCTTACAATTCCGAAGCTATTCCATATAAAAGATTTGAGTTGTATGGGCGGAGCCACGCCCTCTTGTTAAATACCCGCCCCATTCCCTCTCTCGAAAGATATGACTAAATGGTAGGTTCATACCAAGTTTCATTGATGTACGACTTAGAGTGCTGCTGAAATATTGGATCATAAAATATGTGCCACGCCCCTTGTTCAACGCCCATAAAATTTAAACAGTAGCATGACACATCTATGAAACGACGGTGCACCAAATTTCAATGCTGTGCGACTTACAATTCCGAAGCTATTCCATTTAGAAGATTTAAGTTGTATGGGCGGTGCCACACCCCCTTGTCCAATACCCACCCCATGCCCTCGGTCGAAGGACATGATTAAATAGAAAGTTTGTACCAAATTTAATTGATGTGTGACTTATGGTTCCAAAGTTATTGTCTAAAAATGTATTCTTGTGGTGCCACGCCCCTTTTCCCGACATTTCTTTTTTTATAAACCTTCACGTAAACATTTTGAACAAACCCGCCGAAGGAAGTATTCAAGTTGGTCCAGTCGTTTTCGAGTTTTAAGCGGCCGAACGAACCACGTTTCATTTTTATATATATAGATATGTTTATTTTAAAAGTAATACCCTTAAAACCTAGCTTAAAATCCAAACGCGTATGGTTACCTTAATAAAAACCCCTTAAAATGTAGCTAAAGGTTGCAGCTTTATCAAATTAAATCAATAATTCCATTACTATTCGGCAATCATGAACAGATCGATGCGCAAGAGTGACATTAAATGGCTGCCTACTGCAAAATCGATATCAAAATGCTTGTAAAATATGAATTTATATGTTTATTTTAAAAGTAATACCCTTAAAACCTAGCTTAAAATCCAAACGCGTATGGTTACCTTAATAAAAACCCCTTAAAATGTAGCTAAAGGTTGCAGCTTTATCAAATTAAATCAATAATTCCATTACTATTCGGCAATCATGAACAGATCGATGCGCAAGAGTGACATTAAATGGCTGCCTACTGCAAAATCGAAATCAAAATGCTTGTAAAATATGAATTTATATGTTTATTTTAAAAGTAATACCCTTAAAACCTAGCTTAAAATCCAAACGCGTATGGTTACCTTAATAAAAACCCCTTAAAATGTAGCTAAAGGTTGCAGCTTTATCAAATTAAATCAATAATTCCATTACTATTCGGCAATCATGAACAGATCGATGCGCAAGAGTGACATTAAATGGCTGCCTACTGCAAAATCGATATCAAAATGCTTGTAAAATATGAATTTATATGTTTAATTTAAAAGTAATACCCTTAAAACCTAGCTTAAAATCCAAACGCGTATGGTTACCTTAATAAAAACCCCTTAAAATGTAGCTAAAGGTTGCAGCTTTATCAAATTAAATCAATAATTCCATTACTATTCGGCAATCATGAACAGATCGATGCGCAAGAGTGACATTAAATGGCTGCCTACTGCAAAATCGATATCAAAATGCTTGTAAAATATGAATTTATATGTTTATTTTAAAAGTAATACCCTTAAAACCTAGCTTAAAATCCAAACGCGTATGGTTACCTTAATAAAAACCCCTTAAAATGTAGCTAAAGGTTGCAGCTTTATCAAATTAAATCAATAATTCCATTACTATTCGGCAATCATGAACAGATCGATGCGCAAGAGTGACATTAAATGGCTGCCTACTGCAAAATCGATATCAAAATGCTTGTAAAATATGAATTTATATGTTTATTTTAAAAGTAATACCCTTAAAACCTAGCTTAAAATCCAAACGCGTATGGTTACCTTAATAAAAACCCCTTAAAATGTAGCTAAAGGTTGCAGCTTTATCAAATTAAATCAATAATTCCATTACTATTCGGCAATCATGAACAGATCGATGCGCAAGAGTGACATTAAATGGCTGCCTACTGCAAAATCGATATCAAAATGCTTGTAAAATATGAATTTATATGTTTATTTTAAAAGTAATACCCTTAAAACCTAGCTTAAAATCCAAACGCGTATGGTTACCTTAATAAAAACCCCTTAAAATGTAGCTAAAGGTTGCAGCTTTATCAAATTAAATCAATAATTCCATTACTATTCGGCAATCATGAACAGATCGATGCGCAAGAGTGACATTAAATGGCTGCCTACTGCAAAATCGATATCAAAATGCTTGTAAAATATGAATTTATATGTTTATTTTAAAAGTAATACCCTTAAAACCTAGCTTAAAATCCAAACGCGTATGGTTACCTTAATAAAAACCCCTTAAAATGTAGCTAAAGGTTGCAGCTTTATCAAATTAAATCAATAATTCCATTACTATTCGGCAATCATGAACAGATCGATGCGCAAGAGTGACATTAAATGGCTGCCTACTGCAAAATCGATATCAAAATGCTTGTAAAATATGAATTTATATGTTTATTTTAAAAGTAATACCCTTAAAACCTAGCTTAAAATCCAAACGCGTATGGTTACCTTAATAAAAACCCCTTAAAATGTAGCTAAAGGTTGCAGCTTTATCAAATTAAATCAATAATTCCATTACTATTCGGCAATCATGAACAGATCGATGCGCAAGAGTGACATTAAATGGCTGCCTACTGCAAAATCGATATCAAAATGCTTGTAAAATATGAATTTATATGTTTATTTTAAAAGTAATACCCTTAAAACCTAGCTTAAAATCCAAACGCGTATGGTTACCTTAATAAAAACCCCTTAAAATGTAGCTAAAGGTTGCAGCTTTATCAAATTAAATCAATAATTCCATTACTATTCGGCAATCATGAACAGATCGATGCGCAAGAGTGACATTAAATGGCTGCCTACTGCAAAATCGATATCAAAATGCTTGTAAAATATGAATTTATATGTTTATTTTAAAAGTAATACCCTTAAAACCTAGCTTAAAATCCAAACGCGTATGGTTACCTTAATAAAAACCCCTTAAAATGTAGCTAAAGGTTGCAGCTTTATCAAATTAAATCAATAATTCCATTACTATTCGGCAATCATGAACAGATCGATGCGCAAGAGTGACATTAAATGGCTGCCTACTGCAAAATCGATATCAAAATGCTTGTAAAATATGAATTTATATGTTTATTTTAAAAGTAATACCCTTAAAACCTAGCTTAAAATCCAAACGCGTATGGTTACCTTAATAAAAACCCCTTAAAATGTAGCTAAAGGTTGCAGCTTTATCAAATTAAATCAATAATTCCATTACTATTCGGCAATCATGAACAGATCGATGCGCAAGAGTGACATTAAATGGCTGCCTACTGCAAAATCGATATCAAAATGCTTGTAAAATATGAATTTATATGTTTATTTTAAAAGTAATACCCTTAAAACCTAGCTTAAAATCCAAACGCGTATGGTTACCTTAATAAAAACCCCTTAAAATGTAGCTAAAGGTTGCAGCTTTATCAAATTAAATCAATAATTCCATTACTATTCGGCAATCATGAACAGATCGATGCGCAAGAGTGACATTAAATGGCTGCCTACTGCAAAATCGATATCAAAATGCTTGTAAAATATGAATTTATATGTTTATTTTAAAAGTAATACCCTTAAAACCTAGCTTAAAATCCAAACGCGTATGGTTACCTTAATAAAAACCCCTTAAAATGTAGCTAAAGGTTGCAGCTTTATCAAATTAAATCAATAATTCCATTACTATTCGGCAATCATGAACAGATCGATGCGCAAGAGTGACATTAAATGGCTGCCTACTGCAAAATCGATATCAAAATGCTTGTAAAATATGAATTTATATGTTTATTTTAAAAGTAATACCCTTAAAACCTAGCTTAAAATCCAAACGCGTATGGTTACCTTAATAAAAACCCCTTAAAATGTAGCTAAAGGTTGCAGCTTTATCAAATTAAATCAATAATTCCATTACTATTCGGCAATCATGAACAGATCGATGCGCAAGAGTGACATTAAATGGCTGCCTACTGCAAAATCGATATCAAAATGCTTGTAAAATATGAATTTATATGTTTATTTTAAAAGTAATACCCTTAAAACCTAGCTTAAAATCCAAACGCGTATGGTTACCTTAATAAAAACCCCTTAAAATGTAGCTAAAGGTTGCAGCTTTATCAAATTAAATCAATAATTCCATTACTATTCGGCAATCATGAACAGATCGATGCGCAAGAGTGACATTAAATGGCTGCCTACTGCAAAATCGATATCAAAATGCTTGTAAAATATGAATTTATATGTTTATTTTAAAAGTAATACCCTTAAAACCTAGCTTAAAATCCAAACGCGTATGGTTACCTTAATAAAAACCCCTTAAAATGTAGCTAAAGGTTGCAGCTTTATCAAATTAAATCAATAATTCCATTACTATTCGGCAATCATGAACAGATCGATGCGCAAGAGTGACATTAAATGGCTGCCTACTGCAAAATCGATATCAAAATGCTTGTAAAATATTAATTTATATGTTTATTTTAAAAGTAATACCCTTAAAACCTAGCTTAAAATCCAAACGCGTATGGTTACCTTAATAAAAACCCCTTAAAATGTAGCTAAAGGTTGCAGCTTTATCAAATTAAATCAATAATTCCATTACTATTCGGCAATCATGAACAGATCGATGCGCAAGAGTGACATTAAATGGCTGCCTACTGCAAAATCGATATCAAAATGCTTGTAAAATATGAATTTATATGTTTATTTTAAAAGTAATACCCTTAAAACCTAGCTTAAAATCCAAACGCGTATGGTTACCTTAATAAAAACCCCTTAAAATGTAGCTAAAGGTTGCAGCTTTATCAAATTAAATCAATAATTCCATTACTATTCGGCAATCATGAACAGATCGATGCGCAAGAGTGACATTAAATGGCTGCCTACTGCAAAATCGATATCAAAATGCTTGTAAAATATGAATTTATATGTTTATTTTAAAAGTAATACCCTTAAAACCTAGCTTAAAATCCAAACGCGTATGGTTACCTTAATAAAAACCCCTTAAAATGTAGCTAAAGGTTGCAGCTTTATCAAATTAAATCAATAATTCCATTACTATTCGGCAATCATGAACAGATCGATGCGCAAGAGTGACATTAAATGGCTGCCTACTGCAAAATCGATATCAAAATGCTTGTAAAATATGAATTTATATGTTTATTTTAAAAGTAATACCCTTAAAACCTAGCTTAAAATCCAAACGCGTATGGTTACCTTAATAAAAACCCCTTAAAATGTAGCTAAAGGTTGCAGCTTTATCAAATTAAATCAATAATTCCATTACTATTCGGCAATCATGAACAGATCGATGCGCAAGAGTGACATTAAATGGCTGCCTACTGCAAAATCGATATCAAAATGCTTGTAAAATATGAATTTATATGTTTATTTTAAAAGTAATACCCTTAAAACCTAGCTTAAAATCCAAACGCGTATGGTTACCTTAATAAAAACCCCTTAAAATGTAGCTAAAGGTTGCAGCTTTATCAAATTAAATCAATAATTCCATTACTATTCGGCAATCATGAACAGATCGATGCGCAAGAGTGACATTAAATGGCTGCCTACTGCAAAATCGATATCAAAATGCTTGTAAAATATGAATTTATATGTTTATTTTAAAAGTAATACCCTTAAAACCTAGCTTAAAATCCAAACGCGTATGGTTACCTTAATAAAAACCCCTTAAAATGTAGCTAAAGGTTGCAGCTTTATCAAATTAAATCAATAATTCCATTACTATTCGGCAATCATGAACAGATCGATGCGCAAGAGTGACATTAAATGGCTGCCTACTGCAAAATCGATATCAAAATGCTTGTAAAATATGAATTTATATGTTTATTTTAAAAGTAATACCCTTAAAACCTAGCTTAAAATCCAAACGCGTATGGTTACCTTAATAAAAACCCCTTAAAATGTAGCTAAAGGTTGCAGCTTTATCAAATTAAATCAATAATTCCATTACTATTCGGCAATCATGAACAGATCGATGCGCAAGAGTGACATTAAATGGCTGCCTACTGCAAAATCGATATCAAAATGCTTGTAAAATATGAATTTATATGTTTATTTTAAAAGTAATACCCTTAAAACCTAGCTTAAAATCCAAACGCGTATGGTTACCTTAATAAAAACCCCTTAAAATGTAGCTAAAGGTTGCAGCTTTATCAAATTAAATCAATAATTCCATTACTATTCGGCAATCATGAACAGATCGATGCGCAAGAGTGACATTAAATGGCTGCCTACTGCAAAATCGATATCAAAATGCTTGTAAAATATGAATTTATATGTTTATTTTAAAAAGTAATACCCTTAAAACCTAGCTTAAAATCCAAACGCGTATGGTTACCTTAATAAAAACCCCTTAAAATGTAGCTAAAGGTTGCACCTTTATCAAATTAAATCAATAATTCCATTACTATTCGGCAATCATGAACAGATCGATGCGCAAGAGTGACATTAAATGGCTGCCTACTGCAAAATCGATATCAAAATGCTTGTAAAATATGAATTTATATGTTTATTTTAAAAGTAATACCCTTAAAACCTAGCTTAAAATCCAAACGCGTATGGTTACCTTAATAAAAACCCCTTAAAATGTAGCTAAAGGTTGCAGCTTTATCAAATTAAATCAATAATTCCATTACTATTCGGCAATCATGAACAGATCGATGCGCAAGAGTGACATTAAATGGCTGCCTACTGCAAAATCGATATCAAAATGCTTGTAAAATATGAATTTATATGTTTATTTTAAAAGTAATACCCTTAAAACCTAGCTTAAAATCCAAACGCGTATGGTTACCTTAATAAAAACCCCTTAAAATGTAGCTAAAGGTTGCAGCTTTATCAAATTAAATCAATAATTCCATTACTATTCGGCAATCATGAACAGATCGATGCGCAAGAGTGACATTAAATGGCTGCCTACTGCAAAATCGATATCAAAATGCTTGTAAAATATGAATTTATATGTTTATTTTAAAAGTAATACCCTTAAAACCTAGCTTAAAATCCAAACGCGTATGGTTACCTTAATAAAAACCCCTTAAAATGTAGCTAAAGGTTGCAGCTTTATCAAATTAAATCAATAATTCCATTACTATTCGGCAATCATGAACAGATCGATGCGCAAGAGTGACATTAAATGGCTGCCTACTGCAAAATCGATATCAAAATGCTTGTAAAATATGAATTTATATGTTTATTTTAAAAGTAATACCCTTAAAACCTAGCTTAAAATCCAAACGCGTATGGTTACCTTAATAAAAACCCCTTAAAATGTAGCTAAAGGTTGCAGCTTTATCAAATTAAATCAATAATTCCATTACTATTCGGCAATCATGAACAGATCGATGCGCAAGAGTGACATTAAATGGCTGCCTACTGCAAAATCGATATCAAAATGCTTGTAAAATATGAATTTATATGTTTATTTTAAAAGTAATACCCTTAAAACCTAGCTTAAAATCCAAACGCGTATGGTTACCTTAATAAAAACCCCTTAAAATGTAGCTAAAGGTTGCAGCTTTATCAAATTAAATCAATAATTCCATTACTATTCGGCAATCATGAACAGATCGATGCGCAAGAGTGACATTAAATGGCTGCCTACTGCAAAATCGATATCAAAATGCTTGTAAAATATGAATTTATATGTTTATTTTAAAAGTAATACCCTTAAAACCTAGCTTAAAATCCAAACGCGTATGGTTACCTTAATAAAAACCCCTTAAAATGTAGCTAAAGGTTGCAGCTTTATCAAATTAAATCAATAATTCCATTACTATTCGGCAATCATGAACAGATCGATGCGCAAGAGTGACATTAAATGGCTGCCTACTGCAAAATCGATATCAAAATGCTTGTAAAATATGAATTTATATGTTTATTTTAAAAGTAATACCCTTAAAACCTAGCTTAAAATCCAAACGCGTATGGTTACCTTAATAAAAACCCCTTAAAATGTAGCTAAAGGTTGCAGCTTTATCAAATTAAATCAATAATTCCATTACTATTCGGCAATCATGAACAGATCGATGCGCAAGAGTGACATTAAATGGCTGCCTACTGCAAAATCGATATCAAAATGCTTGTAAAATATGAATTTATATGTTTATTTTAAAAGTAATACCCTTAAAACCTAGCTTAAAATCCAAACGCGTATGGTTACCTTAATAAAAACCCCTTAAAATGTAGCTAAAGGTTGCAGCTTTATCAAATTAAATCAATAATTCCATTACTATTCGGCAATCATGAACAGATCGATGCGCAAGAGTGACATTAAATGGCTGCCTACTGCAAAATCGATATCAAAATGCTTGTAAAATATGAATTTATATGTTTATTTTAAAAGTAATACCCTTAAAACCTAGCTTAAAATCCAAACGCGTATGGTTACCTTAATAAAAACCCCTTAAAATGTAGCTAAAGGTTGCAGCTTTATCAAATTAAATCAATAATTCCATTACTATTCGGCAATCATGAACAGATCGATGCGCAAGAGTGACATTAAATGGCTGCCTACTGCAAAATCGATATCAAAATGCTTGTAAAATATGAATTTATATGTTTATTTTAAAAGTAATACCCTTAAAACCTAGCTTAAAATCCAAACGCGTATGGTTACCTTAATAAAAACCCCTTAAAATGTAGCTAAAGGTTGCAGCTTTATCAAATTAAATCAATAATTCCATTACTATTCGGCAATCATGAACAGATCGATGCGCAAGAGTGACATTAAATGGCTGCCTACTGCAAAATCGATATCAAAATGCTTGTAAAATATGAATTTATATGTTTATTTTAAAAGTAATACCCTTAAAACCTAGCTTAAAATCCAAACGCGTATGGTTACCTTAATAAAAACCCCTTAAAATGTAGCTAAAGGTTGCAGCTTTATCAAATTAAATCAATAATTCCATTACTATTCGGCAATCATGAACAGATCGATGCGCAAGAGTGACATTAAATGGCTGCCTACTGCAAAATCGATATCAAAATGCTTGTAAAATATGAATTTATATGTTTATTTTAAAAGTAATACCCTTAAAACCTAGCTTAAAATCCAAACGCGTATGGTTACCTTAATAAAAACCCCTTAAAATGTAGCTAAAGGTTGCAGCTTTATCAAATTAAATCAATAATTCCATTACTATTCGGCAATCATGAACAGATCGATGCGCAAGAGTGACATTAAATGGCTGCCTACTGCAAAATCGATATCAAAATGCTTGTAAAATATGAATTTATATGTTTATTTTAAAAGTAATACCCTTAAAACCTAGCTTAAAATCCAAACGCGTATGGTTACCTTAATAAAAACCCCTTAAAATGTAGCTAAAGGTTGCAGCTTTATCAAATTAAATCAATAATTCCATTACTATTCGGCAATCATGAACAGATCGATGCGCAAGAGTGACATTAAATGGCTGCCTACTGCAAAATCGATATCAAAATGCTTGTAAAATATGAATTTATATGTTTATTTTAAAAGTAATACCCTTAAAACCTAGCTTAAAATCCAAACGCGTATGGTTACCTTAATAAAAACCCCTTAAAATGTAGCTAAAGGTTGCAGCTTTATCAAATTAAATCAATAATTCCATTACTATTCGGCAATCATGAACAGATCGATGCGCAAGAGTGACATTAAATGGCTGCCTACTGCAAAATCGATATCAAAATGCTTGTAAAATATGAATTTATATGTTTATTTTAAAAGTAATACCCTTAAAACCTAGCTTAAAATCCAAACGCGTATGGTTACCTTAATAAAAACCCCTTAAAATGTAGCTAAAGGTTGCAGCTTTATCAAATTAAATCAATAATTCCATTACTATTCGGCAATCATGAACAGATCGATGCGCAAGAGTGACATTAAATGGCTGCCTACTGCAAAATCGATATCAAAATGCTTGTAAAATATGAATTTATATGTTTATTTTAAAAGTAATACCCTTAAAACCTAGCTTAAAATCCAAACGCGTATGGTTACCTTAATAAAAACCCCTTAAAATGTAGCTAAAGGTTGCAGCTTTATCAAATTAAATCAATAATTCCATTACTATTCGGCAATCATGAACAGATCGATGCGCAAGAGTGACATTAAATGGCTGCCTACTGCAAAATCGATATCAAAATGCTTGTAAAATATGAATTTATATGTTTATTTTAAAAGTAATACCCTTAAAACCTAGCTTAAAATCCAAACGCGTATGGTTACCTTAATAAAAACCCCTTAAAATGTAGCTAAAGGTTGCAGCTTTATCAAATTAAATCAATAATTCCATTACTATTCGGCAATCATGAACAGATCGATGCGCAAGAGTGACATTAAATGGCTGCCTACTGCAAAATCGATATCAAAATGCTTGTAAAATATGAATTTATATGTTTATTTTAAAAGTAATACCCTTAAAACCTAGCTTAAAATCCAAACGCGTATGGTTACCTTAATAAAAACCCCTTAAAATATAGCTAAAGGTTGCAGCTTTATCAAATTAAATCAATAATTCCATTACTATTCGGCAATCATGAACAGATCGATGCGCAAGAGTGACATTAAATGGCTGCCTACTGCAAAATCGATATCAAAATGCTTGTAAAATATGAATTTATATGTTTATTTTAAAAGTAATACCCTTAAAACCTAGCTTAAAATCCAAACGCGTATGGTTACCTTAATAAAAACCCCTTAAAATGTAGCTAAAGGTTGCAGCTTTATCAAATTAAATCAATAATTCCATTACTATTCGGCAATCATGAACAGATCGATGCGCAAGAGTGACATTAAATGGCTGCCTACTGCAAAATCGATATCAAAATGCTTGTAAAATATGAATTTATATGTTTATTTTAAAAGTAATACCCTTAAAACCTAGCTTAAAATCCAAACGCGTATGGTTACCTTAATAAAAACCCCTTAAAATGTAGCTAAAGGTTGCAGCTTTATCAAATTAAATCAATAATTCCATTACTATTCGGCAATCATGAACAGATCGATGCGCAAGAGTGACATTAAATGGCTGCCTACTGCAAAATCGATATCAAAATGCTTGTAAAATATGAATTTATATGTTTATTTTAAAAGTAATACCCTTAAAACCTAGCTTAAAATCCAAACGCGTATGGTTACCTTAATAAAAACCCCTTAAAATGTAGCTAAAGGTTGCAGCTTTATCAAATTAAATCAATAATTCCATTACTATTCGGCAATCATGAACAGATCGATGCGCAAGAGTGACATTAAATGGCTGCCTACTGCAAAATCGATATCAAAATGCTTGTAAAATATGAATTTATATGTTTATTTTAAAAGTAATACCCTTAAAACCTAGCTTAAAATCCAAACGCGTATGGTTACCTTAATAAAAACCCCTTAAAATGTAGCTAAAGGTTGCAGCTTTATCAAATTAAATCAATAATTCCATTACTATTCGGCAATCATGAACAGATCGATGCGCAAGAGTGACATTAAATGGCTGCCTACTGCAAAATCGATATCAAAATGCTTGTAAAATATGAATTTATATGTTTATTTTAAAAGTAATACCCTTAAAACCTAGCTTAAAATCCAAACGCGTATGGTTACCTTAATAAAAACCCCTTAAAATGTAGCTAAAGGTTGCAGCTTTATCAAATTAAATCAATAATTCCATTACTATTCGGCAATCATGAACAGATCGATGCGCAAGAGTGACATTAAATGGCTGCCTACTGCAAAATCGATATCAAAATGCTTGTAAAATATGAATTTATATGTTTATTTTAAAAGTAATACCCTTAAAACCTAGCTTAAAATCCAAACGCGTATGGTTACCTTAATAAAAACCCCTTAAAATGTAGCTAAAGGTTGCAGCTTTATCAAATTAAATCAATAATTCCATTACTATTCGGCAATCATGAACAGATCGATGCGCAAGAGTGACATTAAATGGCTGCCTACTGCAAAATCGATATCAAAATGCTTGTAAAATATGAATTTATATGTTTATTTTAAAAGTAATACCCTTAAAACCTAGCTTAAAATCCAAACGCGTATGGTTACCTTAATAAAAACCCCTTAAAATGTAGCTAAAGGTTGCAGCTTTATCAAATTAAATCAATAATTCCATTACTATTCGGCAATCATGAACAGATCGATGCGCAAGAGTGACATTAAATGGCTACCTACTGCAAAATCGATATCAAAATGCTTGTAAATATGAATTTATATGTTTATTTTAAAAGTAATACCCTTAAAACCTAGCTTAAAATCCAAACGCGTATGGTTACCTTAATAAAAACCCCTTAAAATGTATCAAAATGCTTGTAAAATATGAATTTATATGTTTATTTTAAAAGTAATACCCTTAAAACCTAGCTTAAAATCCAAACGCGTATGGTTACCTTAATAAAAACCCCTTAAAATGTAGCTAAAGGTTGCAGCTTTATCAAATTAAATCAATAATTCCATTACTATTCGGCAATCATGAACAGATCGATGCGCAAGAGTGACATTAAATGGCTGCCTACTGCAAAATCGATATCAAAATGCTTGTAAAATATGAATTTATATGTTTATTTTAAAAGTAATACCCTTAAAACCTAGCTTAAAATCCAAACGCGTATGGTTACCTTAATAAAAACCCCTTAAAATGTAGCTAAAGGTTGCAGCTTTATCAAATTAAATCAATAATTCCATTACTATTCGGCAATCATGAACAGATCGATGCGCAAGAGTGACATTAAATGGCTGCCTACTGCAAAATCGATATCAAAATGCTTGTAAAATATGAATTTATATGTTTATTTTAAAAGTAATACCCTTAAAACCTAGCTTAAAATCCAAACGCGTATGGTTACCTTAATAAAAACCCCTTAAAATGTAGCTAAAGGTTGCAGCTTTATCAAATTAAATCAATAATTCCATTACTATTCGGCAATCATGAACAGATCGATGCGCAAGAGTGACATTAAATGGCTGCCTACTGCAAAATCGATATCAAAATGCTTGTAAAATATGAATTTATATGTTTATTTTAAAAGTAATACCCTTAAAACCTAGCTTAAAATCCAAACGCGTATGGTTACCTTAATAAAAAACCCCTTAAAATGTAGCTAAAGGTTGCAGCTTTATCAAATTAAATCAATAATTCCATTACTATTCGGCAATCATGAACAGATCGATGCGCAAGAGTGACATTAAATGGCTGCCTACTGCAAAATCGATATCAAAATGCTTGTAAAATATGAATTTATATGTTTATTTTAAAAGTAATACCCTTAAAACCTAGCTTAAAATCCAAACGCGTATGGTTACCTTAATAAAAACCCCTTAAAATGTAGCTAAAGGTTGCAGCTTTATCAAATTAAATCAATAATTCCATTACTATTCGGCAATCATGAACAGATCGATGCGCAAGAGTGACATTAAATGGCTGCCTACTGCAAAATCGATATCAAAATGCTTGTAAAATATGAATTTATATGTTTATTTTAAAAGTAATACCCTTAAAACCTAGCTTAAAATCCAAACGCGTATGGTTACCTTAATAAAAACCCCTTAAAATGTAGCTAAAGGTTGCAGCTTTATCAAATTAAATCAATAATTCCATTACTATTCGGCAATCATGAACAGATCGATGCGCAAGAGTGACATTAAATGGCTGCCTACTGCAAAATCGATATTAAAATGCTTGTAAAATATGAATTTATATGTTTATTTTAAAAGTAATACCCTTAAAACCTAGCTTAAAATCCAAACGCGTATGGTTACCTTAATAAAAACCCCTTAAAATGTAGCTAAAGGTTGCAGCTTTATCAAATTAAATCAATAATTCCATTACTATTCGGCAATCATGAACAGATCGATGCGCAAGAGTGACATTAAATGGCTGCCTACTGCAAAATCGATATCAAAATGCTTGTAAAATATGAATTTATATGTTTATTTTAAAAGTAATACCCTTAAAACCTAGCTTAAAATCCAAACGCGTATGGTTACCTTAATAAAAACCCCTTAAAATGTAGCTAAAGGTTGCAGCTTTATCAAATTAAATCAATAATTCCATTACTATTCGGCAATCATGAACAGATCGATGCGCAAGAGTGACATTAAATGGCTGCCTACTGCAAAATCTATATCAAAATGCTTGTAAAATATGAATTTATATGTTTATTTTAAAAGTAATACCCTTAAAACCTAGCTTAAAATCCAAACGCGTATGGTTACCTTAATAAAAACCCCTTAAAATGTAGCTAAAGGTTGCAGCTTTATCAAATTAAATCAATAATTCCATTACTATTCGGCAATCATGAACAGATCGATGCGCAAGAGTGACATTAAATGGCTGCCTACTGCAAAATCGATATCAAAATGCTTGTAAAATATGAATTTATATGTTTATTTTAAAAGTAATACCCTTAAAACCTAGCTTAAAATCCAAACGCGTATGGTTACCTTAATAAAAACCCCTTAAAATGTAGCTAAAGGTTGCAGCTTTATCAAATTAAATCAATAATTCCATTACTATTCGGCAATCATGAACAGATCGATGCGCAAGAGTGACATTAAATGGCTGCCTACTGCAAAATCGATATCAAAATGCTTGTAAAATATGAATTTATATGTTTATTTTAAAAGTAATACCCTTAAAACCTAGCTTAAAATCCAAACGCGTATGGTTACCTTAATAAAAACCCCTTAAAATGTAGCTAAAGGTTGCAGCTTTATCAAATTAAATCAATAATTCCATTACTATTCGGCAATCATGAACAGATCGATGCGCAAGAGTGACATTAAATGGCTGCCTACTGCAAAATCGATATCAAAATGCTTGTAAAATATGAATTTATATGTTTATTTTAAAAGTAATACCCTTAAAACCTAGCTTAAAATCCAAACGCGTATGGTTACCTTAATAAAAACCCCTTAAAATGTAGCTAAAGGTTGCAGCTTTATCAAATTAAATCAATAATTCCATTACTATTCGGCAATCATGAACAGATCGATGCGCAAGAGTGACATTAAATGGCTGCCTACTGCAAAATCGATATCAAAATGCTTGTAAAATATGAATTTATATGTTTATTTTAAAAGTAATACCCTTAAAACCTAGCTTAAAATCCAAACGCGTATGGTTACCTTAATAAAAACCCCTTAAAATGTAGCTAAAGGTTGCAGCTTTATCAAATTAAATCAATAATTCCATTACTATTCGGCAATCATGAACAGATCGATGCGCAAGAGTGACATTAAATGGCTGCCTACTGCAAAATCGATATCAAAATGCTTGTAAAATATGAATTTATATGTTTATTTTAAAAGTAATACCCTTAAAACCTAGCTTAAAATCCAAACGCGTATGGTTACCTTAATAAAAACCCCTTAAAATGTAGCTAAAGGTTGCAGCTTTATCAAATTAAATCAATAATTCCATTACTATTCGGCAATCATGAACAGATCGATGCGCAAGAGTGACATTAAATGGCTGCCTACTGCAAAATCGATATCAAAATGCTTGTAAAATATGAATTTATATGTTTATTTTAAAAGTAATACCCTTAAAACCTAGCTTAAAATCCAAACGCGTATGGTTACCTTAATAAAAACCCCTTAAAATGTAGCTAAAGGTTGCAGCTTTATCAAATTAAATCAATAATTCCATTACTATTCGGCAATCATGAACAGATCGATGCGCAAGAGTGACATTAAATGGCTGCCTACTGCAAAATCGATATCAAAATGCTTGTAAAATATGAATTTATATGTTTATTTTAAAAGTAATACCCTTAAAACCTAGCTTAAAATCCAAACGCGTATGGTTACCTTAATAAAAACCCCTTAAAATGTAGCTAAAGGTTGCAGCTTTATCAAATTAAATCAATAATTCCATTACTATTCGGCAATCATGAACAGATCGATGCGCAAGAGTGACATTAAATGGCTGCCTACTGCAAAATCGATATCAAAATGCTTGTAAAATATGAATTTATATGTTTATTTTAAAAGTAATACCCTTAAAACCTAGCTTAAAATCCAAACGCGTATGGTTACCTTAATAAAAACCCCTTAAAATGTAGCTAAAGGTTGCAGCTTTATCAAATTAAATCAATAATTCCATTACTATTCGGCAATCATGAACAGATCGATGCGCAAGAGTGACATTAAATGGCTGCCTACTGCAAAATCGATATCAAAATGCTTGTAAAATATGAATTTATATGTTTATTTTAAAAGTAATACCCTTAAAACCTAGCTTAAAATCCAAACGCGTATGGTTACCTTAATAAAAACCCCTTAAAATGTAGCTAAAGGTTGCAGCTTTATCAAATTAAATCAATAATTCCATTACTATTCGGCAATCATGAACAGATCGATGCGCAAGAGTGACATTAAATGGCTGCCTACTGCAAAATCGATATCAAAATGCTTGTAAAATATGAATTTATATGTTTATTTTAAAAGTAATACCCTTAAAACCTAGCTTAAAATCCAAACGCGTATGGTTACCTTAATAAAAACCCCTTAAAATGTAGCTAAAGGTTGCAGCTTTATCAAATTAAATCAATAATTCCATTACTATTCGGCAATCATGAACAGATCGATGCGCAAGAGTGACATTAAATGGCTGCCTACTGCAAAATCGATATCAAAATGCTTGTAAAATATGAATTTATATGTTTATTTTAAAAGTAATACCCTTAAAACCTAGCTTAAAATCCAAACGCGTATGGTTACCTTAATAAAAACCCCTTAAAATGTAGCTAAAGGTTGCAGCTTTATCAAATTAAATCAATAATTCCATTACTATTCGGCAATCATGAACAGATCGATGCGCAAGAGTGACATTAAATGGCTGCCTACTGCAAAATCGATATCAAAATGCTTGTAAAATATGAATTTATATGTTTATTTTAAAAGTAATACCCTTAAAACCTAGCTTAAAATCCAAACGCGTATGGTTACCTTAATAAAAACCCCTTAAAATGTAGCTAAAGGTTGCAGCTTTATCAAATTAAATCAATAATTCCATTACTATTCGGCAATCATGAACAGATCGATGCGCAAGAGTGACATTAAATGGCTGCCTACTGCAAAATCGATATCAAAATGCTTGTAAAATATGAATTTATATGTTTATTTTAAAAGTAATACCCTTAAAACCTAGCTTAAAATCCAAACGCGTATGGTTACCTTAATAAAAACCCCTTAAAATGTAGCTAAAGGTTGCAGCTTTATCAAATTAAATCAATAATTCCATTACTATTCGGCAATCATGAACAGATCGATGCGCAAGAGTGACATTAAATGGCTGCCTACTGCAAAATCGATATCAAAATGCTTGTAAAATATGAATTTATATGTTTATTTTAAAAGTAATACCCTTAAAACCTAGCTTAAAATCCAAACGCGTATGGTTACCTTAATAAAAACCCCTTAAAATGTAGCTAAAGGTTGCAGCTTTATCAAATTAAATCAATAATTCCATTACTATTCGGCAATCATGAACAGATCGATGCGCAAGAGTGACATTAAATGGCTGCCTACTGCAAAATCGATATCAAAATGCTTGTAAAATATGAATTTATATGTTTATTTTAAAAGTAATACCCTTAAAACCTAGCTTAAAATCCAAACGCGTATGGTTACCTTAATAAAAACCCCTTAAAATGTAGCTAAAGGTTGCAGCTTTATCAAATTAAATCAATAATTCCATTACTATTCGGCAATCATGAACAGATCGATGCGCAAGAGTGACATTAAATGGCTGCCTACTGCAAAATCGATATCAAAATGCTTGTAAAATATGAATTTATATGTTTATTTTAAAAGTAATACCCTTAAAACCTAGCTTAAAATCCAAACGCGTATGGTTACCTTAATAAAAACCCCTTAAAATGTAGCTAAAGGTTGCAGCTTTATCAAATTAAATCAATAATTCCATTACTATTCGGCAATCATGAACAGATCGATGCGCAAGAGTGACATTAAATGGCTGCCTACTGCAAAATCGATATCAAAATGCTTGTAAAATATGAATTTATATGTTTATTTTAAAAGTAATACCCTTAAAACCTAGCTTAAAATCCAAACGCGTATGGTTACCTTAATAAAAACCCCTTAAAATGTAGCTAAAGGTTGCAGCTTTATCAAATTAAATCAATAATTCCATTACTATTCGGCAATCATGAACAGATCGATGCGCAAGAGTGACATTAAATGGCTGCCTACTGCAAAATCGATATCAAAATGCTTGTAAAATATGAATTTATATGTTTATTTTAAAAGTAATACCCTTAAAACCTAGCTTAAAATCCAAACGCGTATGGTTACCTTAATAAAAACCCCTTAAAATGTAGCTAAAGGTTGCAGCTTTATCAAATTAAATCAATAATTCCATTACTATTCGGCAATCATGAACAGATCGATGCGCAAGAGTGACATTAAATGGCTGCCTACTGCAAAATCGATATCAAAATGCTTGTAAAATATGAATTTATATGTTTATTTTAAAAGTAATACCCTTAAAACCTAGCTTCAAATCCAAACGCGTATGGTTACCTTAATAAAAACCCCTTAAAATGTAGCTAAAGGTTGCAGCTTTATCAAATTAAATCAATAATTCCATTACTATTCGGCAATCATGAACAGATCGATGCGCAAGAGTGACATTAAATGGCTGCCTACTGCAAAATCGATATCAAAATGCTTGTAAAATATGAATTTATATGTTTATTTTAAAAGTAATACCCTTAAAACCTAGCTTAAAATCCAAACGCGTATGGTTACCTTAATAAAAACCCCTTAAAATGTAGCTAAAGGTTGCAGCTTTATCAAATTAAATCAATAATTCCATTACTATTCGGCAATCATGAACAGATCGATGCGCAAGAGTGACATTAAATGGCTGGCTACTGCAAAATCGATATCAAAATGCTTGTAAAATATGAATTTATATGTTTATTTTAAAAGTAATACCCTTAAAACCTAGCTTAAAATCCAAACGCGTATGGTTACCTTAATAAAAACCCCTTAAAATGTAGCTAAAGGTTGCAGCTTTATCAAATTAAATCAATAATTCCATTACTATTCGGCAATCATGAACAGATCGATGCGCAAGAGTGACATTAAATGGCTGCCTACTGCAAAATCGATATCAAAATGCTTGTAAAATATGAATTTATATGTTTATTTTAAAAGTAATACCCTTAAAACCTAGCTTAAAATCCAAACGCGTATGGTTACCTTAATAAAAACCCCTTAAAATGTAGCTAAAGGTTGCAGCTTTATCAAATTAAATCAATAATTCCATTACTATTCGGCAATCATGAACAGATCGATGCGCAAGAGTGACATTAAATGGCTGCCTACTGCAAAATCGATATCAAAATGCTTGTAAAATATGAATTTATATGTTTATTTTAAAAGTAATACCCTTAAAACCTAGCTTAAAATCCAAACGCGTATGGTTACCTTAATAAAAACCCCTTAAAATGTAGCTAAAGGTTGCAGCTTTATCAAATTAAATCAATAATTCCATTACTATTCGACAATCATGAACAGATCGATGCGCAAGAGTGACATTAAATGGCTGCCTACTGCAAAATCGATATCAAAATGCTTGTAAAATATGAATTTATATGTTTATTTTAAAAGTAATACCCTTAAAATCTAGCTTAAAATCCAAACGCGTATGGTTACCTTAATAAAAACCCCTTAAAATGTAGCTAAAGGTTGCAGCTTTATCAAATTAAATCAATAATTCCATTACTATTCGGCAATCATGAACAGATCGATGCGCAAGAGTGACATTAAATGGCTGCCTACTGCAAAATCGATATCAAAATGCTTGTAAAATATGAATTTATATGTTTATTTTAAAAGTAATACCCTTAAAACCTAGCTTAAAATCCAAACGCGTATGGTTACCTTAATAAAAACCCCTTAAAATGTAGCTAAAGGTTGCAGCTTTATCAAATTAAATCAATAATTCCATTACTATTCGGCAATCATGAACAGATCGATGCGCAAGAGTGACATTAAATGGCTGCCTACTGCAAAATCGATATCAAAATGCTTGTAAAATATGAATTTATATGTTTATTTTAAAAGTAATACCCTTAAAACCTAGCTTAAAATCCAAACGCGTATGGTTACCTTAATAAAAACCCCTTAAAATGTAGCTAAAGGTTGCAGCTTTATCAAATTAAATCAATAATTCCATTACTATTCGGCAATCATGAACAGATCGATGCGCAAGAGTGACATTAAATGGCTGCCTACTGCAAAATCGATATCAAAATGCTTGTAAAATATGAATTTATATGTTTATTTTAAAAGTAATACCCTTAAAACCTAGCTTAAAATCCAAACGCGTATGGTTACCTTAATAAAAACCCCTTAAAATGTAGCTAAAGGTTGCAGCTTTATCAAATTAAATCAATAATTCCATTACTATTCGGCAATCATGAACAGATCGATGCGCAAGAGTGACATTAAATGGCTGCCTACTGCAAAATCGATATCAAAATGCTTGTAAAATATGAATTTATATGTTTATTTTAAAAGTAATACCCTTAAAACCTAGCTTAAAATCCAAACGCGTATGGTTACCTTAATAAAAACCACTTAAAATGTAGCTAAAGGTTGCAGCTTTATCAAATTAAATCAATAATTCCATTACTATTCGGCAATCATGAACAGATCGATGCGCAAGAGTGACATTAAATGGCTGCCTACTGCAAAATCGATATCAAAATGCTTGTAAAATATGAATTTATATGTTTATTTTAAAAGTAATACCCTTAAAACCTAGCTTAAAATCCAAACGCGTATGGTTACCTTAATAAAAACCCCTTAAAATGTAGCTAAAGGTTGCAGCTTTATCAAATTAAATCAATAATTCCATTACTATTCGGCAATCATGAACAGATCGATGCGCAAGAGTGACATTAAATGGCTGCCTACTGCAAAATCGATATCAAAATGCTTGTAAAATATGAATTTATATGTTTATTTTAAAAGTAATACCCTTAAAACCTAGCTTAAAATCCAAACGCGTATGGTTACCTTAATAAAAACCCCTTGAAATGTAGCTAAAGGTTGCAGCTTTATCAAATTAAATCAATAATTCCATTACTATTCGACAATCATGAACAGATCGATGCGCAAGAGTGACATTAAATGGCTGGCTACTGCAAAATCGATATCAAAATGCTTGTAAAATATGAATTTATATGTTTATTTTAAAAGTAATACCCTTAAAACCTAGCTTAAAATCCAAACGCGTATGGTTACCTTAATAAAAACCCCTTAAAATGTAGCTAAAGGTTGCAGCTTTATCAAATTAAATCAATAATTCCATTACTATTCGGCAATCATGAACAGATCGATGCGCAAGAGTGACATTAAATGGCTGCCTACTGCAAAATCGATATCAAAATGCTTGTAAAATATGAATTTATATGTTTATTTTAAAAGTAATACCCTTAAAACCTAGCTTAAAATCCAAACGCGTATGGTTACCTTAATAAAAACCCCTTAAAATGTAGCTAAAGGTTGCAGCTTTATCAAATTAAATCAATAATTCCATTACTATTCGGCAATCATGAACAGATCGATGCGCAAGAGTGACATTAAATGGCTGCCTACTGCAAAATCGATATCAAAATGCTTGTAAAATATGAATTTATATGTTTATTTTAAAAGTAATACCCTTAAAACCTAGCTTAAAATCCAAACGCGTATGGTTACCTTAATAAAAACCCCTTAAAATGTAGCTAAAGGTTGCAGCTTTATCAAATTAAATCAATAATTCCATTACTATTCGGCAATCATGAACAGATCGATGCGCAAGAGTGACATTAAATAACTGCCTACTGCAAAATCGATATCAAAATGCTTGTAAAATATGAATTTATATGTTTATTTTAAAAGTAATACCTTTATCAAATTAAATCAATAATTCCATTACTATTCGGCAATCATGAACAGATCGATGCGCAAGAGTGACATTAAATGGCTGCCTACTGCAAAATCGATATCAAAATGCTTGTAAAATATGAATTTATATGTTTATCTTAAAAGTAATACCCTTAAAACCTAGCTTAAAATCCAAACGCGTATGGTTACCTTAATAAAAACCCCTTAAAATGTAGCTAAAGGTTGCAGCTTTATCAAATTAAATCAATAATTCCATTACTATTCGACAATCATGAACAGATCGATGCGCAAGAGTGACATTAAATGGCTGCCTACTGCAAAATCGATATCAAAATGCTTGTACAATATGAATTTATATGTTTATTTTAAAAGTAATACCCTTAAAACCTAGCTTAAAATCCAAACGCGTATGGTTACCTTAATAAAAACCCCTTAAAATGTAGCTAAAGGTTGCAGCTTTATCAAATTAAATCAATAATTCCATTACTATTCGACAATCATGAACAGATCGATGCGCACGAGTGACATTAAATGGCTGCCTACTGCAAAATCGATATCAAAATGCTTGTAAAATATGAATTTATATGTTTATTTTAAAAGTAATACCCTTAAAACCTAGCTTAAAATCCAAACGCGTATGGTTACCTTAATAAAAACCCCTTAAAATGTAGCTAAAGGTTGCAGCTTTATCAAATTAAATCAATAATTCCATTACTATTCGGCAATCATGAACAGATCGATGCGCAAGAGTGACATTAAATGGCTGCCTACTGCAAAATCGATATCAAAATGCTTGTAAAATATGAATTTATATGTTTATTTTAAAAGTAATACCCTTAAAACCTAGCTTAAAATCCAAACGCGTATGGTTACCTTAATAAAAACCCCTTAAAATGTAGCTAAAGGTTGCAGCTTTATCAAATTAAATCAATAATTCCATTACTATTCGGCAATCATGAACAGATCGATGCGCAAGAGTGACATTAAATGGCTGCCTACTGCAAAATCGATATCAAAATGCTTGTAAAATATGAATTTATATGTTTATTTTAAAAGTAATACCCTTAAAACCTAGCTTAGAATCCAAACGCGTATGGTTACCTTAATAAAAACCCCTTAAAATGTAGCTAAAGGTTGCAGCTTTATCAAATTAAATCAATAATTCCATTACTATTCGACAATCATGAACAGATCGATGCGCAAGAGTGACATTAAATGGCTGCCTACTGCAAAATCGATATCAAAATGCTTGTAAAATATGAATTTATATGTTTATTTTAAAAGTAATACCCTTAAAACCTAGCTTAAAATCCAAACGCGTATGGTTACCTTAATAAAAACCCCTTAAAATGTAGCTAAAGGTTGCAGCTTTATCAAATTAAATCAATAATTCCATTACTATTCGGCAATCATGAACAGATCGATGCGCAAGAGTGACATTAAATGGCTGCCTACTGCAAAATCGATATCAAAATGCTTGTAAAATATGAATTTATATGTTTATTTTAAAAGTAATACCTTTATCAAATTAAATCAATAATTCCATTACTATTCGGCAATCATGAACAGATCGATGCGCAAGAGTGACATTAAATGGCTGCCTACTGCAAAATCGATATCAAAATGCTTGTAAAATATGAATTTATATGTTTATCTTAAAAGTAATACCCTTAAAACCTAGCTTAAAATCCAAACGCGTATGGTTACCTTAATAAAAACCCCTTAAAATGTAGCTAAAGGTTGCAGCTTTATCAAATTAAATCAATAATTCCATTACTATTCGACAATCATGAACAGATCGATGCGCAAGAGTGACATTAAATGGCTGCCTACTGCAAAATCGATATCAAAATGCTTGCACAATATGAATTTATATGTTTATTTTAAAAGTAATACCCTTAAAACCTAGCTTAAAATCCAAACGCGTATGGTTACCTTAATAAAAACCCCTTAAAATGTAGCTAAAGGTTGCAGCTTTATCAAATTAAATCAATAATTCCATTACTATTCGACAATCATGAACAGATCGATGCGCAAGAGTGACATTAAATGGCTGCCTACTGCAAAATCGATATCAAAATGCTTGTAAAATATGAATTTATATGTTTATTTTAAAAGTAATACCCTTAAAACCTAGCTTAAAATCCAAACGCGTATGGTTACCTTAATAAAAACCCCTTAAAATGTAGCTAAAGGTTGCAGCTTTATCAAATTAAATCAATAATTCCATTACTATTCGACAATCATGAACAGATCGATGCGCAAGAGTGACATTAAATGGCTGCCTACTGCAAAATCGATATCAAAATGCTTGTAAAATATGAATTTATATGTTTATTTTAAAAGTAATACCCTTAAAACCTAGCTTAAAATCCAAACGCGTATGGTTACCTTAATAAAAACCCCTTAAAATGTAGCTAAAGGTTGCAGCTTTATCAAATTAAATCAATAATTCCATTACTATTCGACAATCATGAACAGATCGATGCGCAAGAGTGACATTAAATGGCTGCCTACTGCAAAATCGATATCAAAATGCTTGTAAAATATGAATTTATATGTTTATTTTAAAAGTAATACCCTTAAAACCTAGCTTAAAATCCAAACGCGTATGGTTACCTTAATAAAAACCCCTTAAAATGTAGCTAAAGGTTGCAGCTTTATCAAATTAAATCAATAATTCCATTACTATTCGGCAATCATGAACAGATCGATGCGCAAGAGTGACATTAAATGGCTGCCTACTGCAAAATCGATATCAAAATGCTTGTAAAATATGAATTTATATGTTTATTTTAAAAGTAATACCTTTATCAAATTAAATCAATAATTCCATTACTATTCGGCAATCATGAACAGATCGATGCGCAAGAGTGACATTAAATGGCTGCCTACTGCAAAATCGATATCAAAATGCTTGTAAAATATGAATTTATATGTTTATCTTAAAAGTAATACCCTTAAAACCTAGCTTAAAATCCAAACGCGTATGGTTACCTTAATAAAAACCCCTTAAAATGTAGCTAAAGGTTGCAGCTTTATCAAATTAAATCAATAATTCCATTACTATTCGACAATCATGAACAGATCGATGCGCAAGAGTGACATTAAATGGCTGCCTACTGCAAAATCGATATCAAAATGCTTGCACAATATGAATTTATATGTTTATTTTAAAAGTAATACCCTTAAAACCTAGCTTAAAATCCAAACGCGTATGGTTACCTTAATAAAAACCCCTTAAAATGTAGCTAAAGGTTGCAGCTTTATCAAATTAAATCAATAATTCCATTACTATTCGACAATCATGAACAGATCGATGCGCAAGAGTGACATTAAATGGCTGCCTACTGCAAAATCGATATCAAAATGCTTGTAAAATATGAATTTATATGTTTATTTTAAAAGTAATACCCTTAAAACCTAGCTTAAAATCCAAACGCGTATGGTTACCTTAATAAAAACCCCTTAAAATGTAGCTAAAGGTTGCAGCTTTATCAAATTAAATCAATAATTCCATTACTATTCGACAATCATGAACAGATCGATGCGCAAGAGTGACATTAAATGGCTGCCTACTGCAAAATCGATATCAAAATGCTTGTAAAATATGAATTTATATGTTTATTTTAAAAGTAATACCCTTAAAACCTAGCTTAAAATCCAAACGCGTATGGTTACCTTAATAAAAACCCCTTAAAATGTAGCTAAAGGTTGCAGCTTTATCAAATTAAATCAATAATTCCATTACTATTCGACAATCATGAACAGATCGATGCGCAAGAGTGACATTAAATGGCTGGCTACTGCAAAATCGATATCAAAATGCTTGTAAAATATGAATTTATATGTTTATTTTAAAAGTAATACCCTTAAAACCTAGCTTAAAATCCAAACGCGTATGGTTACCTTAATAAAAACCCCTTAAAATGTAGCTAAAGGTTGCAGCTTTATCAAATTAAATCAATAATTCCATTACTATTCGGCAATCATGAACAGATCGATGCGCAAGAGTGACATTAAATGGCTGCCTACTGCAAAATCGATATCAAAATGCTTGTAAAATATGAATTTATATGTTTATTTTAAAAGTAATACCCTTAAAACCTAGCTTAAAATCCAAACGCGTATGGTTACCTTAATAAAAACCCCTTAAAATGTAGCTAAAGGTTGCAGCTTTATCAAATTAAATCAATAATTCCATTACTATTCGGCAATCATGAACAGATCGATGCGCAAGAGTGACATTAAATGGCTGCCTACTGCAAAATCGATATCAAAATGCTTGTAAAATATGAATTTATATGTTTATTTTAAAAGTAATACCCTTAAAACCTAGCTTAAAATCCAAACGCGTATGGTTACCTTAATAAAAACCCCTTAAAATGTAGCTAAAGGTTGCAGCTTTATCAAATTAAATCAATAATTCCATTACTATTCGGCAATCATGAACAGATCGATGCGCAAGAGTGACATTAAATGGCTGCCTACTGCAAAATCGATATCAAAATGCTTGTAAAATATGAATTTATATGTTTATTTTAAAAGTAATACCCTTAAAACCTAGCTTAAAATCCAAACGCGTATGGTTACCTTAATAAAAACCCATTAAAATGTAGCTAAAGGTTGCAGCTTTATCAAATTAAATCAATAATTCCATTACTATTCGACAATCATGAACAGATCGATGCGCAAGAGTGACATTAAATGGCTGCCTACTGCAAAATCGATATCAAAATGCTTGTAAAATATGAATTTATATGTTTATCTTAAAAGTAATACCCTTAAAACCTAGCTTAAAATCCAAACGCGTATGGTTACCTTAATAAAAACCCCTTAAAATGTAGCTAAAGGTTGCAGCTTTATCAAATTAAATCAATAATTCCATTACTATTCGACAATCATGAACAGATCGATGCGCAAGAGTGACATTAAATGGCTGCCTACTGCAAAATCGATATCAAAATGCTTGCACAATATGAATTTATATGTTTATTTTAAAAGTAATACCCTTAAAACCTAGCTTAAAATCCAAACGCGTATGGTTACCTTAATAAAAACCCCTTAAAATGTAGCTAAAGGTTGCAGCTTTATCAAATTAAATCAATAATTCCATTACTATTCGACAATCATGAACAGATCGATGCGCAAGAGTGACATTAAATGGCTGCCTACTGCAAAATCGATATCAAAATGCTTGTAAAATATGAATTTATATGTTTATTTTAAAAGTAATACCCTTAAAACCTAGCTTAAAATCCAAACGCGTATGGTTACCTTAATAAAAACCCCTTAAAATGTAGCTAAAGGTTGCAGCTTTATCAAATTAAATCAATAATTCCATTACTATTCGACAATCATGAACAGATCGATGCGCAAGAGTGACATTAAATGGCTGCCTACTGCAAAATCGATATCAAAATGCTTGTAAAATATGAATTTATATGTTTATTTTAAAAGTAATACCCTTAAAACCTAGCTTAAAATCCAAACGCGTATGGTTACCTTAATAAAAACCCCTTAAAATGTAGCTAAAGGTTGCAGCTTTATCAAATTAAATCAATAATTCCATTACTATTCGACAATCATGAACAGATCGATGCGCAAGAGTGACATTAAATGGCTGGCTACTGCAAAATCGATATCAAAATGCTTGTAAAATATGAATTTATATGTTTATTTTAAAAGTAATACCCTTAAAACCTAGCTTAAAATCCAAACGCGTATGGTTACCTTAATAAAAACCCCTTAAAATGTAGCTAAAGGTTGCAGCTTTATCAAATTAAATCAATAATTCCATTACTATTCGGCAATCATGAACAGATCGATGCGCAAGAGTGACATTAAATGGCTGCCTACTGCAAAATCGATATCAAAATGCTTGTAAAATATGAATTTATATGTTTATTTTAAAAGTAATACCCTTAAAACCTAGCTTAAAATCCAAACGCGTATGGTTACCTTAATAAAAACCCCTTAAAATGTAGCTAAAGGTTGCAGCTTTATCAAATTAAATCAATAATTCCATTACTATTCGGCAATCATGAACAGATCGATGCGCAAGAGTGACATTAAATGGCTGCCTACTGCAAAATCGATATCAAAATGCTTGTAAAATATGAATTTATATGTTTATTTTAAAAGTAATACCCTTAAAACCTAGCTTAAAATCCAAACGCGTATGGTTACCTTAATAAAAACCCCTTAAAATGTAGCTAAAGGTTGCAGCTTTATCAAATTAAATCAATAATTCCATTACTATTCGGCAATCATGAACAGATCGATGCGCAAGAGTGACATTAAATGGCTGCCTACTGCAAAATCGATATCAAAATGCTTGTAAAATATGAATTTATATGTTTATTTTAAAAGTAATACCCTTAAAACCTAGCTTAAAATCCAAACGCGTATGGTTACCTTAATAAAAACCCCTTAAAATGTAGCTAAAGGTTGCAGCTTTATCAAATTAAATCAATAATTCCATTACTATTCGACAATCATGAACAGATCGATGCGCAAGAGTGACATTAAATGGCTGCCTACTGCAAAATCGATATCAAAATGCTTGTAAAATATGAATTTATATGTTTATTTTGAAAGTAATACCCTTAAAACCTAGCTTAAAATCCAAACGCGTATGGTTACCTTAATAAAAACCCCTTAAAATGTAGCTAAAGGTTGCAGCTTTATCAAATTAAATCAATAATTCCATTACTATTCGGCAATCATGAACAGATCGATGCGCAAGAGTGACATTAAATGGCTGCCTACTGCAAAATCGATATCAAAATGCTTGTAAAATATGAATTTATATGTTTATTTTAAAAGTAATACCCTTAAAACCTAGCTTAAAATCCAAACGCGTATGGTTACCTTAATAAAAACCCCTTAAAATGTAGCTAAAGGTTGCAGCTTTATCAAATTAAATCAATAATTCCATTACTATTCGGCAATCATGAACAGATCGATGCGCAAGAGTGACATTAAATGGCTGCCTACTGCAAAATCGATATCAAAATGCTTGTAAAATATGAATTTATATGTTTATTTTAAAAGTAATACCCTTAAAACCTAGCTTAAAATCCAAACGCGTATGGTTACCTTAATAAAAACCCCTTAAAATGTAGCTAAAGGTTGCAGCTTTATCAAATTAAATCAATAATTCCATTACTATTCGGCAATCATGAACAGATCGATGCGCAAGAGTGACATTAAATGGCTGCCTACTGCAAAATCGATATCAAAATGCTTGTAAAATATGAATTTATATGTTTATTTTAAAAGTAATACCCTTAAAACCTAGCTTAAAATCCAAACGCGTATGGTTACCTTAATAAAAACCCCTTAAAATGTAGCTAAAGGTTGCAGCTTTATCAAATTAAATCAATAATTCCATTACTATTCGACAATCATGAACAGATCGATGCGCAAGAGTGACATTAAATGGCTGCCTACTGCAAAATCGATATCAAAATGCTTGTAAAATATTAATTTATATGTTTATTTTAAAAGTAATACCCTTAAAACCTAGCTTAAAATCCAAACGCGTATGGTTACCTTAATAAAAACCCCTTAAAATGTAGCTAAAGGTTGCAGCTTTATCAAATTAAATCAATAATTCCATTACTATTCGACAATCATGAACAGATCGATGCGCAAGAGTGACATTAAATGGCTGCCTACTGCAAAATCGATATCAAAATGCTTGTAAAATATGAATTTAGATATCAAAATGCTTGTAAAATATGAAATTATATGTTTATTTTAAAAGTAATACCCTTAAAACCTAGCATAAAATCCAAACGCGTATGGTTACTAATAAAACCCCTTAAAATGTAAGCTAAAGGTTGCAGCTTTATCAAATTAAATCTATAATTCCATTACTATTCGGCAATCATAACGTGACATTATGGCTGACTCACAGTGAGTATGATATCAAAATGCTTGTAAAATATGAATTTATATGTTTATTTTAAAAGTAATACCCTTAAAACCTAGCTTAAAATCCAAACGCGTATGGTTACCTTAATAAAAACCCCTTAAAATGTAGCTAAAGGTTGCAGCTTTATCAAATTAAATCAATAATTCCATTACTATTCGGCAATCATGAACAGATCGATGCGCAAGAGTGACATTAAATGGCTGCCTACTGCAAAATCGATATCAAAATGCTTGTAAAATATGAATTTATATGTTTATTTTAAAAGTAATACCCTTAAAACCTAGCTTAAAATCCAAACGCGTATGGTTACCTTAATAAAAACCCCTTAAAATGTAGCTAAAGGTTGCAGCTTTATCAAATTAAATCAATAATTCCATTACCATTACTATTCAGATGAACAAGAGTGACATTAAATGGCTGCCTACTGCAAAATCGATATCAAAATGCTTGTAAAATATGAATTTATATGTTTATTTTAAAAGTAATACCCTTAAAACCTAGCTTAAAATCCAAACGCGTATGGTTACCTTAATAAAAACCCCTTAAAATGTAGCTAAAGGTTGCAGCTTTATCAAATTAAATCAATAATTCCATTACTATTCGGCAATCATGAACAGATCGATGCGCAAGAGTGACATTAAATGGCTGCCTACTGCAAAATCGATATCAAAATGCTTGTAAAATATGAATTTATATGTTTATTTTAAAAGTAATACCCTTAAAACCTAGCTTAAAATCCAAACGCGTATGGTTACCTTAATAAAAACCCCTTAAAATGTAGCTAAAGGTTGCAGCTTTATCAAATTAAATCAATAATTCCATTACTATTCGGCAATCATGAACAGATCGATGCGCAAGAGTGACATTAAATGGCTGCCTACTGCAAAATCGATATCAAAATGCTTGTAAAATATGAATTTATATGTTTATTTTAAAAGTAATACCCTTAAAACCTAGCTTAAAATCCAAACGCGTATGGTTACCTTAATAAAAACCCCTTAAAATGTAGCTAAAGGTTGCAGCTTTATCAAATTAAATCAATAATTCCATTACTATTCGGCAATCATGAACAGATCGATGCGCAAGAGTGACATTAAATGGCTGCCTACTGCAAAATCGATATCAAAATGCTTGTAAAATATGAATTTATATGTTTATTTTAAAAGTAATACCCTTAAAACCTAGCTTAAAATCCAAACGCGTATGGTTACCTTAATAAAAACCCCTTAAAATGTAGCTAAAGGTTGCAGCTTTATCAAATTAAATCAATAATTCCATTACTATTCGGCAATCATGAACAGATCGATGCGCAAGAGTGACATTAAATGGCTGCCTACTGCAAAATCGATATCAAAATGCTTGTAAAATATGAATTTATATGTTTATTTTAAAAGTAATACCCTTAAAACCTAGCTTAAAATCCAAACGCGTATGGTTACCTTAATAAAAACCCCTTAAAATGTAGCTAAAGGTTGCAGCTTTATCAAATTAAATCAATAATTCCATTACTATTCGGCAATCATGAACAGATCGATGCGCAAGAGTGACATTAAATGGCTGCCTACTGCAAAATCGATATCAAAATGCTTGTAAAATATGAATTTATATGTTTATTTTAAAAGTAATACCCTTAAAACCTAGCTTAAAATCCAAACGCGTATGGTTACCTTAATAAAAACCCCTTAAAATGTAGCTAAAGGTTGCAGCTTTATCAAATTAAATCAATAATTCCATTACTATTCGGCAATCATGAACAGATCGATGCGCAAGAGTGACATTAAATGGCTGCCTACTGCAAAATCGATATCAAAATGCTTGTAAAATATGAATTTATATGTTTATTTTAAAAGTAATACCCTTAAAACCTAGCTTAAAATCCAAACGCGTATGGTTACCTTAATAAAAACCCCTTAAAATGTAGCTAAAGGTTGCAGCTTTATCAAATTAAATCAATAATTCCATTACTATTCGGCAATCATGAACAGATCGATGCGCAAGAGTGACATTAAATGGCTGCCTACTGCAAAATCGATATCAAAATGCTTGTAAAATATGAATTTATATGTTTATTTTAAAAGTAATACCCTTAAAACCTAGCTTAAAATCCAAACGCGTATGGTTACCTTAATAAAAACCCCTTAAAATGTAGCTAAAGGTTGCAGCTTTATCAAATTAAATCAATAATTCCATTACTATTCGGCAATCATGAACAGATCGATGCGCAAGAGTGACATTAAATGGCTGCCTACTGCAAAATCGATATCAAAATGCTTGTAAAATATGAATTTATATGTTTATTTTAAAAGTAATACCCTTAAAACCTAGCTTAAAATCCAAACGCGTATGGTTACCTTAATAAAAACCCCTTAAAATGTAGCTAAAGGTTGCAGCTTTATCAAATTAAATCAATAATTCCATTACTATTCGGCAATCATGAACAGATCGATGCGCAAGAGTGACATTAAATGGCTGCCTACTGCAAAATCGATATCAAAATGCTTGTAAAATATGAATTTATATGTTTATTTTAAAAGTAATACCCTTAAAACCTAGCTTAAAATCCAAACGCGTATGGTTACCTTAATAAAAACCCCTTAAAATGTAGCTAAAGGTTGCAGCTTTATCAAATTAAATCAATAATTCCATTACTATTCGGCAATCATGAACAGATCGATGCGCAAGAGTGACATTAAATGGCTGCCTACTGCAAAATCGATATCAAAATGCTTGTAAAATATGAATTTATATGTTTATTTTAAAAGTAATACCCTTAAAACCTAGCTTAAAATCCAAACGCGTATGGTTACCTTAATAAAAACCCCTTAAAATGTAGCTAAAGGTTGCAGCTTTATCAAATTAAATCAATAATTCCATTACTATTCGGCAATCATGAACAGATCGATGCGCAAGAGTGACATTAAATGGCTGCCTACTGCAAAATCGATATCAAAATGCTTGTAAAATATGAATTTATATGTTTATTTTAAAAGTAATACCCTTAAAACCTAGCTTAAAATCCAAACGCGTATGGTTACCTTAATAAAAACCCCTTAAAATGTAGCTAAAGGTTGCAGCTTTATCAAATTAAATCAATAATTCCATTACTATTCGGCAATCATGAACAGATCGATGCGCAAGAGTGACATTAAATGGCTGCCTACTGCAAAATCGATATCAAAATGCTTGTAAAATATGAATTTATATGTTTATTTTAAAAGTAATACCCTTAAAACCTAGCTTAAAATCCAAACGCGTATGGTTACCTTAATAAAAACCCCTTAAAATGTAGCTAAAGGTTGCAGCTTTATCAAATTAAATCAATAATTCCATTACTATTCGGCAATCATGAACAGATCGATGCGCAAGAGTGACATTAAATGGCTGCCTACTGCAAAATCGATATCAAAATGCTTGTAAAATATGAATTTATATGTTTATTTTAAAAGTAATACCCTTAAAACCTAGCTTAAAATCCAAACGCGTATGGTTACCTTAATAAAAACCCCTTAAAATGTAGCTAAAGGTTGCAGCTTTATCAAATTAAATCAATAATTCCATTACTATTCGGCAATCATGAACAGATCGATGCGCAAGAGTGACATTAAATGGCTGCCTACTGCAAAATCGATATCAAAATGCTTGTAAAATATGAATTTATATGTTTATTTTAAAAGTAATACCCTTAAAACCTAGCTTAAAATCCAAACGCGTATGGTTACCTTAATAAAAACCCCTTAAAATGTAGCTAAAGGTTGCAGCTTTATCAAATTAAATCAATAATTCCATTACTATTCGGCAATCATGAACAGATCGATGCGCAAGAGTGACATTAAATGGCTGCCTACTGCAAAATCGATATCAAAATGCTTGTAAAATATGAATTTATATGTTTATTTTAAAAGTAATACCCTTAAAACCTAGCTTAAAATCCAAACGCGTATGGTTACCTTAATAAAAACCCCTTAAAATGTAGCTAAAGGTTGCAGCTTTATCAAATTAAATCAATAATTCCATTACTATTCGGCAATCATGAACAGATCGATGCGCAAGAGTGACATTAAATGGCTGCCTACTGCAAAATCGATATCAAAATGCTTGTAAAATATGAATTTATATGTTTATTTTAAAAGTAATACCCTTAAAACCTAGCTTAAAATCCAAACGCGTATGGTTACCTTAATAAAAACCCCTTAAAATGTAGCTAAAGGTTGCAGCTTTATCAAATTAAATCAATAATTCCATTACTATTCGGCAATCATGAACAGATCGATGCGCAAGAGTGACATTAAATGGCTGCCTACTGCAAAATCGATATCAAAATGCTTGTAAAATATGAATTTATATGTTTATTTTAAAAGTAATACCCTTAAAACCTAGCTTAAAATCCAAACGCGTATGGTTACCTTAATAAAAACCCCTTAAAATGTAGCTAAAGGTTGCAGCTTTATCAAATTAAATCAATAATTCCATTACTATTCGGCAATCATGAACAGATCGATGCGCAAGAGTGACATTAAATGGCTGCCTACTGCAAAATCGATATCAAAATGCTTGTAAAATATGAATTTATATGTTTATTTTAAAAGTAATACCCTTAAAACCTAGCTTAAAATCCAAACGCGTATGGTTACCTTAATAAAAACCCCTTAAAATGTAGCTAAAGGTTGCAGCTTTATCAAATTAAATCAATAATTCCATTACTATTCGGCAATCATGAACAGATCGATGCGCAAGAGTGACATTAAATGGCTGCCTACTGCAAAATCGATATCAAAATGCTTGTAAAATATGAATTTATATGTTTATTTTAAAAGTAATACCCTTAAAACCTAGCTTAAAATCCAAACGCGTATGGTTACCTTAATAAAAACCCCTTAAAATGTAGCTAAAGGTTGCAGCTTTATCAAATTAAATCAATAATTCCATTACTATTCGGCAATCATGAACAGATCGATGCGCAAGAGTGACATTAAATGGCTGCCTACTGCAAAATCGATATCAAAATGCTTGTAAAATATGAATTTATATGTTTATTTTAAAAGTAATACCCTTAAAACCTAGCTTAAAATCCAAACGCGTATGGTTACCTTAATAAAAACCCCTTAAAATGTAGCTAAAGGTTGCAGCTTTATCAAATTAAATCAATAATTCCATTACTATTCGGCAATCATGAACAGATCGATGCGCAAGAGTGACATTAAATGGCTGCCTACTGCAAAATCGATATCAAAATGCTTGTAAAATATGAATTTATATGTTTATTTTAAAAGTAATACCCTTAAAACCTAGCTTAAAATCCAAACGCGTATGGTTACCTTAATAAAAACCCCTTAAAATGTAGCTAAAGGTTGCAGCTTTATCAAATTAAATCAATAATTCCATTACTATTCGGCAATCATGAACAGATCGATGCGCAAGAGTGACATTAAATGGCTGCCTACTGCAAAATCGATATCAAAATGCTTGTAAAATATGAATTTATATGTTTATTTTAAAAGTAATACCCTTAAAACCTAGCTTAAAATCCAAACGCGTATGGTTACCTTAATAAAAACCCCTTAAAATGTAGCTAAAGGTTGCAGCTTTATCAAATTAAATCAATAATTCCATTACTATTCGGCAATCATGAACAGATCGATGCGCAAGAGTGACATTAAATGGCTGCCTACTGCAAAATCGATATCAAAATGCTTGTAAAATATGAATTTATATGTTTATTTTAAAAGTAATACCCTTAAAACCTAGCTTAAAATCCAAACGCGTATGGTTACCTTAATAAAAACCCCTTAAAATGTAGCTAAAGGTTGCAGCTTTATCAAATTAAATCAATAATTCCATTACTATTCGGCAATCATGAACAGATCGATGCGCAAGAGTGACATTAAATGGCTGCCTACTGCAAAATCGATATCAAAATGCTTGTAAAATATGAATTTATATGTTTATTTTAAAAGTAATACCCTTAAAACCTAGCTTAAAATCCAAACGCGTATGGTTACCTTAATAAAAACCCCTTAAAATGTAGCTAAAGGTTGCAGCTTTATCAAATTAAATCAATAATTCCATTACTATTCGGCAATCATGAACAGATCGATGCGCAAGAGTGACATTAAATGGCTGCCTACTGCAAAATCGATATCAAAATGCTTGTAAAATATGAATTTATATGTTTATTTTAAAAGTAATACCCTTAAAACCTAGCTTAAAATCCAAACGCGTATGGTTACCTTAATAAAAACCCCTTAAAATGTAGCTAAAGGTTGCAGCTTTATCAAATTAAATCAATAATTCCATTACTATTCGGCAATCATGAACAGATCGATGCGCAAGAGTGACATTAAATGGCTGCCTACTGCAAAATCGATATCAAAATGCTTGTAAAATATGAATTTATATGTTTATTTTAAAAGTAATACCCTTAAAACCTAGCTTAAAATCCAAACGCGTATGGTTACCTTAATAAAAACCCCTTAAAATGTAGCTAAAGGTTGCAGCTTTATCAAATTAAATCAATAATTCCATTACTATTCGGCAATCATGAACAGATCGATGCGCAAGAGTGACATTAAATGGCTGCCTACTGCAAAATCGATATCAAAATGCTTGTAAAATATGAATTTATATGTTTATTTTAAAAGTAATACCCTTAAAACCTAGCTTAAAATCCAAACGCGTATGGTTACCTTAATAAAAACCCCTTAAAATGTAGCTAAAGGTTGCAGCTTTATCAAATTAAATCAATAATTCCATTACTATTCGGCAATCATGAACAGATCGATGCGCAAGAGTGACATTAAATGGCTGCCTACTGCAAAATCGATATCAAAATGCTTGTAAAATATGAATTTATATGTTTATTTTAAAAGTAATACCCTTAAAACCTAGCTTAAAATCCAAACGCGTATGGTTACCTTAATAAAAACCCCTTAAAATGTAGCTAAAGGTTGCAGCTTTATCAAATTAAATCAATAATTCCATTACTATTCGGCAATCATGAACAGATCGATGCGCAAGAGTGACATTAAATGGCTGCCTACTGCAAAATCGATATCAAAATGCTTGTAAAATATGAATTTATATGTTTATTTTAAAAGTAATACCCTTAAAACCTAGCTTAAAATCCAAACGCGTATGGTTACCTTAATAAAAACCCCTTAAAATGTAGCTAAAGGTTGCAGCTTTATCAAATTAAATCAATAATTCCATTACTATTCGGCAATCATGAACAGATCGATGCGCAAGAGTGACATTAAATGGCTGCCTACTGCAAAATCGATATCAAAATGCTTGTAAAATATGAATTTATATGTTTATTTTAAAAGTAATACCCTTAAAACCTAGCTTAAAATCCAAACGCGTATGGTTACCTTAATAAAAACCCCTTAAAATGTAGCTAAAGGTTGCAGCTTTATCAAATTAAATCAATAATTCCATTACTATTCGGCAATCATGAACAGATCGATGCGCAAGAGTGACATTAAATGGCTGCCTACTGCAAAATCGATATCAAAATGCTTGTAAAATATGAATTTATATGTTTATTTTAAAAGTAATACCCTTAAAACCTAGCTTAAAATCCAAACGCGTATGGTTACCTTAATAAAAACCCCTTAAAATGTAGCTAAAGGTTGCAGCTTTATCAAATTAAATCAATAATTCCATTACTATTCGGCAATCATGAACAGATCGATGCGCAAGAGTGACATTAAATGGCTGCCTACTGCAAAATCGATATCAAAATGCTTGTAAAATATGAATTTATATGTTTATTTTAAAAGTAATACCCTTAAAACCTAGCTTAAAATCCAAACGCGTATGGTTACCTTAATAAAAACCCCTTAAAATGTAGCTAAAGGTTGCAGCTTTATCAAATTAAATCAATAATTCCATTACTATTCGGCAATCATGAACAGATCGATGCGCAAGAGTGACATTAAATGGCTGCCTACTGCAAAATCGATATCAAAATGCTTGTAAAATATGAATTTATATGTTTATTTTAAAAGTAATACCCTTAAAACCTAGCTTAAAATCCAAACGCGTATGGTTACCTTAATAAAAACCCCTTAAAATGTAGCTAAAGGTTGCAGCTTTATCAAATTAAATCAATAATTCCATTACTATTCGGCAATCATGAACAGATCGATGCGCAAGAGTGACATTAAATGGCTGCCTACTGCAAAATCGATATCAAAATGCTTGTAAAATATGAATTTATATGTTTATTTTAAAAGTAATACCCTTAAAACCTAGCTTAAAATCCAAACGCGTATGGTTACCTTAATAAAAACCCCTTAAAATGTAGCTAAAGGTTGCAGCTTTATCAAATTAAATCAATAATTCCATTACTATTCGGCAATCATGAACAGATCGATGCGCAAGAGTGACATTAAATGGCTGCCTACTGCAAAATCGATATCAAAATGCTTGTAAAATATGAATTTATATGTTTATTTTAAAAGTAATACCCTTAAAACCTAGCTTAAAATCCAAACGCGTATGGTTACCTTAATAAAAACCCCTTAAAATGTAGCTAAAGGTTGCAGCTTTATCAAATTAAATCAATAATTCCATTACTATTCGGCAATCATGAACAGATCGATGCGCAAGAGTGACATTAAATGGCTGCCTACTGCAAAATCGATATCAAAATGCTTGTAAAATATGAATTTATATGTTTATTTTAAAAGTAATACCCTTAAAACCTAGCTTAAAATCCAAACGCGTATGGTTACCTTAATAAAAACCCCTTAAAATGTAGCTAAAGGTTGCAGCTTTATCAAATTAAATCAATAATTCCATTACTATTCGGCAATCATGAACAGATCGATGCGCAAGAGTGACATTAAATGGCTGCCTACTGCAAAATCGATATCAAAATGCTTGTAAAATATGAATTTATATGTTTATTTTAAAAGTAATACCCTTAAAACCTAGCTTAAAATCCAAACGCGTATGGTTACCTTAATAAAAACCCCTTAAAATGTAGCTAAAGGTTGCAGCTTTATCAAATTAAATCAATAATTCCATTACTATTCGGCAATCATGAACAGATCGATGCGCAAGAGTGACATTAAATGGCTGCCTACTGCAAAATCGATATCAAAATGCTTGTAAAATATGAATTTATATGTTTATTTTAAAAGTAATACCCTTAAAACCTAGCTTAAAATCCAAACGCGTATGGTTACCTTAATAAAAACCCCTTAAAATGTAGCTAAAGGTTGCAGCTTTATCAAATTAAATCAATAATTCCATTACTATTCGGCAATCATGATGCTTGTAAAATATGAATTTATATGTTTATTTTAAAAGTAATACCCTTAAAACCTAGCTTAAAATCCAAACGCGTATGGTTACCTTAATAAAAACCCCTTAAAATGTAGCTAAAGGTTGCAGCTTTATCAAATTAAATCAATAATTCCATTACTATTCGGCAATCATGAACAGATCGATGCGCAAGAGTGACATTAAATGGCTGCCTACTGCAAAATCGATATCAAAATGCTTGTAAAATTTGAATTTATATGTTTATTTTAAAAGTAATACCCTTAAAACCTAGCTTAAAATCCAAACGCGTATGGTTACCTTAATAAAAACCCCTTAAAATGTAGCTAAAGGTTGCAGCTTTATCAAATTAAATCAATAATTCCATTACTATTCGGCAATCATGAACAGATCGATGCGCAAGAGTGACATTAAATGGCTGCCTACTGCAAAACCGATATCAAAATGCTTGTAAAATATGAATTTATATGTTTATTTTAAAAGTAATACCCTTAAAACCTAGCTTAAAATCCAAACGCGTATGGTTACCTTAATAAAAACCCCTTAAAATGTAGCTAAAGGTTGCAGCTTTATCAAATTAAATCAATAATTCCATTACTATTCGGCAATCATGAACAGATCGATGCGCAAGAGTGACATTAAATGGCTGCCTACTGCAAAATCGATATCAAAATGCTTGTAAAATATGAATTTATATGTTTATTTTAAAAGTAATACCCTTAAAACCTAGCTTAAAATCCAAACGCGTATGGTTACCTTAATAAAAACCCCTTAAAATGTAGCTAAAGGTTGCAGCTTTATCAAATTAAATCAATAATTCCATTACTATTCGGCAATCATGAACAGATCGATGCGCAAGAGTGACATTAAATGGCTGCCTACTGCAAAATCGATATCAAAATGCTTGTAAAATATGAATTTATATGTTTATTTTAAAAGTAATACCCTTAAAACCTAGCTTAAAATCCAAACGCGTATGGTTACCTTAATAAAAACCCCTTAAAATGTAGCTAAAGGTTGCAGCTTTATCAAATTAAATCAATAATTCCATTACTATTCGGCAATCATGAACAGATCGATGCGCAAGAGTGACATTAAATGGCTGCCTACTGCAAAATCGATATCAAAATGCTTGTAAAATATGAATTTATATGTTTATTTTAAAAGTAATACCCTTAAAACCTAGCTTAAAATCCAAACGCGTATGGTTACCTTAATAAAAACCCCTTAAAATGTAGCTAAAGGTTGCAGCTTTATCAAATTAAATCAATAATTCCATTACTATTCGGCAATCATGAACAGATCGATGCGCAAGAGTGACATTAAATGGCTGCCTACTGCAAAATCGATATCAAAATGCTTGTAAAATATGAATTTATATGTTTATTTTAAAAGTAATACCCTTAAAACCTAGCTTAAAATCCAAACGCGTATGGTTACCTTAATAAAAACCCCTTAAAATGTAGCTAAAGGTTGCAGCTTTATCAAATTAAATCAATAATTCCATTACTATTCGGCAATCATGAACAGATCGATGCGCAAGAGTGACATTAAATGGCTGCCTACTGCAAAATCGATATCAAAATGCTTGTAAAATATGAATTTATATGTTTATTTTAAAAGTAATACCCTTAAAACCTAGCTTAAAATCCAAACGCGTATGGTTACCTTAATAAAAACCCCTTAAAATGTAGCTAAAGGTTGCAGCTTTATCAAATTAAATCAATAATTCCATTACTATTCGGCAATCATGAACAGATCGATGCGCAAGAGTGACATTAAATGGCTGCCTACTGCAAAATCGATATCAAAATGCTTGTAAAATATGAATTTATATGTTTATTTTAAAAGTAATACCCTTAAAACCTAGCTTAAAATCCAAACGCGTATGGTTACCTTAATAAAAACCCCTTAAAATGTAGCTAAAGGTTGCAGCTTTATCAAATTAAATCAATAATTCCATTACTATTCGGCAATCATGAACAGATCGATGCGCAAGAGTGACATTAAATGGCTGCCTACTGCAAAATCGATATCAAAATGCTTGTAAAATATGAATTTATATGTTTATTTTAAAAGTAATACCCTTAAAACCTAGCTTAAAATCCAAACGCGTATGGTTACCTTAATAAAAACCCCTTAAAATGTAGCTAAAGGTTGCAGCTTTATCAAATTAAATCAATAATTCCATTACTATTCGGCAATCATGAACAGATCGATGCGCAAGAGTGACATTAAATGGCTGCCTACTGCAAAATCGATATCAAAATGCTTGTAAAATATGAATTTATATGTTTATTTTAAAAGTAATACCCTTAAAACCTAGCTTAAAATCCAAACGCGTATGGTTACCTTAATAAAAACCCCTTAAAATGTAGCTAAAGGTTGCAGCTTTATCAAATTAAATCAATAATTCCATTACTATTCGGCAATCATGAACAGATCGATGCGCAAGAGTGACATTAAATGGCTGCCTACTGCAAAATCGATATCAAAATGCTTGTAAAATATGAATTTATATGTTTATTTTAAAAGTAATACCCTTAAAACCTAGCTTAAAATCCAAACGCGTATGGTTACCTTAATAAAAACCCCTTAAAATGTAGCTAAAGGTTGCAGCTTTATCAAATTAAATCAATAATTCCATTACTATTCGGCAATCATGATGCTTGTAAAATATGAATTTATATGTTTATTTTAAAAGTAATACCCTTAAAACCTAGCTTAAAATCCAAACGCGTATGGTTACCTTAATAAAAACCCCTTAAAATGTAGCTAAAGGTTGCAGCTTTATCAAATTAAATCAATAATTCCATTACTATTCGGCAATCATGAACAGATCGATGCGCAAGAGTGACATTAAATGGCTGCCTACTGCAAAATCGATATCAAAATGCTTGTAAAATATGAATTTATATGTTTATTTTAAAAGTAATACCCTTAAAACCTAGCTTAAAATCCAAACGCGTATGGTTACCTTAATAAAAACCCCTTAAAATGTAGCTAAAGGTTGCAGCTTTATCAAATTAAATCAATAATTCCATTACTATTCGGCAATCATGAACAGATCGATGCGCAAGAGTGACATTAAATGGCTGCCTACTGCAAAACCGATATCAAAATGCTTGTAAAATATGAATTTATATGTTTATTTTAAAAGTAATACCCTTAAAACCTAGCTTAAAATCCAAACGCGTATGGTTACCTTAATAAAAACCCCTTAAAATGTAGCTAAAGGTTGCAGCTTTATCAAATTAAATCAATAATTCCATTACTATTCGGCAATCATGAACAGATCGATGCGCAAGAGTGACATTAAATGGCTGCCTACTGCAAAATCGATATCAAAATGCTTGTAAAATATGAATTTATATGTTTATTTTAAAAGTAATACCCTTAAAACCTAGCTTAAAATCCAAACGCGTATGGTTACCTTAATAAAAACCCCTTAAAATGTAGCTAAAGGTTGCAGCTTTATCAAATTAAATCAATAATTCCATTACTATTCGGCAATCATGAACAGATCGATGCGCAAGAGTGACATTAAATGGCTGCCTACTGCAAAATCGATATCAAAATGCTTGTAAAATATGAATTTATATGTTTATTTTAAAAGTAATACCCTTAAAACCTAGCTTAAAATCCAAACGCGTATGGTTACCTTAATAAAAACCCCTTAAAATGTAGCTAAAGGTTGCAGCTTTATCAAATTAAATCAATAATTCCATTATTATTCGGCAATCATGAACAGATCGATGCGCAAGAGTGACATTAAATGGCTGCCTACTGCAAAATCGATATCAAAATGCTTGTAAAATATGAATTTATATGTTTATTTTAAAAGTAATACCCTTAAAACCTAGCTTAAAATCCAAACGCGTATGGTTACCTTAATAAAAACCCCTTAAAATGTAGCTAAAGGTTGCAGCTTTATCAAATTAAATCAATAATTCCATTACTATTCGGCAATCATGAACAGATCGATGCGCAAGAGTGACATTAAATGGCTGCCTACTGCAAAATCGATATCAAAATGCTTGTAAAATATGAATTTATATGTTTATTTTAAAAGTAATACCCTTAAAACCTAGCTTAAAATCCAAACGCGTATGGTTACCTTAATAAAAACCCCTTAAAATGTAGCTAAAGGTTGCAGCTTTATCAAATTAAATCAATAATTCCATTACTATTCGGCAATCATGAACAGATCGATGCGCAAGAGTGACATTAAATGGCTGCCTACTGCAAAATCGATATCAAAATGCTTGTAAAATATGAATTTATATGTTTATTTTAAAAGTAATACCCTTAAAACCTAGCTTAAAATCCAAACGCGTATGGTTACCTTAATAAAAACCCCTTAAAATGTAGCTAAAGGTTGCAGCTTTATCAAATTAAATCAATAATTCCATTACTATTCGGCAATCATGAACAGATCGATGCGCAAGAGTGACATTAAATGGCTGCCTACTGCAAAATCGATATCAAAATGCTTGTAAAATATGAATTTATATGTTTATTTTAAAAGTAATACCCTTAAAACCTAGCTTAAAATCCAAACGCGTATGGTTACCTTAATAAAAACCCCTTAAAATGTAGCTAAAGGTTGCAGCTTTATCAAATTAAATCAATAATTCCATTACTATTCGGCAATCATGAACAGATCGATGCGCAAGAGTGACATTAAATGGCTGCCTACTGCAAAATCGATATCAAAATGCTTGTAAAATATGAATTTATATGTTTATTTTAAAAGTAATACCCTTAAAACCTAGCTTAAAATCCAAACGCGTATGGTTACCTTAATAAAAACCCCTTAAAATGTAGCTAAAGGTTGCAGCTTTATCAAATTAAATCAATAATTCCATTACTATTCGGCAATCATGAACAGATCGATGCGCAAGAGTGACATTAAATGGCTGCCTACTGCAAAATCGATATCAAAATGCTTGTAAAATATGAATTTATATGTTTATTTTAAAAGTAATACCCTTAAAACCTAGCTTAAAATCCAAACGCGTATGGTTACCTTAATAAAAACCCCTTAAAATGTAGCTAAAGGTTGCAGCTTTATCAAATTAAATCAATAATTCCATTACTATTCGGCAATCATGAACAGATCGATGCGCAAGAGTGACATTAAATGGCTGCCTACTGCAAAATCGATATCAAAATGCTTGTAAAATATGAATTTATATGTTTATTTTAAAAGTAATACCCTTAAAACCTAGCTTAAAATCCAAACGCGTATGGTTACCTTAATAAAAACCCCTTAAAATGTAGCTAAAGGTTGCAGCTTTATCAAATTAAATCAATAATTCCATTACTATTCGGCAATCATGAACAGATCGATGCGCAAGAGTGACATTAAATGGCTGCCTACTGCAAAATCGATATCAAAATGCTTGTAAAATATGAATTTATATGTTTATTTTAAAAGTAATACCCTTAAAACCTAGCTTAAAATCCAAACGCGTATGGTTACCTTAATAAAAACCCCTTAAAATGTAGCTAAAGGTTGCAGCTTTATCAAATTAAATCAATAATTCCATTACTATTCGGCAATCATGATGCTTGTAAAATATGAATTTATATGTTTATTTTAAAAGTAATACCCTTAAAACCTAGCTTAAAATCCAAACGCGTATGGTTACCTTAATAAAAACCCCTTAAAATGTAGCTAAAGGTTGCAGCTTTATCAAATTAAATCAATAATTCCATTACTATTCGGCAATCATGAACAGATCGATGCGCAAGAGTGACATTAAATGGCTGCCTACTGCAAAATCGATATCAAAATGCTTGTAAAATATGAATTTATATGTTTATTTTAAAAGTAATACCCTTAAAACCTAGCTTAAAATCCAAACGCGTATGGTTACCTTAATAAAAACCCCTTAAAATGTAGCTAAAGGTTGCAGCTTTATCAAATTAAATCAATAATTCCATTACTATTCGGCAATCATGAACAGATCGATGCGCAAGAGTGACATTAAATGGCTGCCTACTGCAAAACCGATATCAAAATGCTTGTAAAATATGAATTTATATGTTTATTTTAAAAGTAATACCCTTAAAACCTAGCTTAAAATCCAAACGCGTATGGTTACCTTAATAAAAACCCCTTAAAATGTAGCTAAAGGTTGCAGCTTTATCAAATTAAATCAATAATTCCATTACTATTCGGCAATCATGAACAGATCGATGCGCAAGAGTGACATTAAATGGCTGCCTACTGCAAAATCGATATCAAAATGCTTGTAAAATATGAATTTATATGTTTATTTTAAAAGTAATACCCTTAAAACCTAGCTTAAAATCCAAACGCGTATGGTTACCTTAATAAAAACCCCTTAAAATGTAGCTAAAGGTTGCAGCTTTATCAAATTAAATCAATAATTCCATTACTATTCGGCAATCATGAACAGATCGATGCGCAAGAGTGACATTAAATGGCTGCCTACTGCAAAATCGATATCAAAATGCTTGTAAAATATGAATTTATATGTTTATTTTAAAAGTAATACCCTTAAAACCTAGCTTAAAATCCAAACGCGTATGGTTACCTTAATAAAAACCCCTTAAAATGTAGCTAAAGGTTGCAGCTTTATCAAATTAAATCAATAATTCCATTACTATTCGGCAATCATGAACAGATCGATGCGCAAGAGTGACATTAAATGGCTGCCTACTGCAAAATCGATATCAAAATGCTTGTAAAATATGAATTTATATGTTTATTTTAAAAGTAATACCCTTAAAACCTAGCTTAAAATCCAAACGCGTATGGTTACCTTAATAAAAACCCCTTAAAATGTAGCTAAAGGTTGCAGCTTTATCAAATTAAATCAATAATTCCATTACTATTCGGCAATCATGAACAGATCGATGCGCAAGAGTGACATTAAATGGCTGCCTACTGCAAAATCGATATCAAAATGCTTGTAAAATATAAATTTATATGTTTATTTTAAAAGTAATACCCTTAAAACCTAGCTTAAAATCCAAACGCGTATGGTTACCTTAATAAAAACCCCTTAAAATGTAGCTAAAGGTTGCAGCTTTATCAAATTAAATCAATAATTCCATTACTATTCGGCAATCATGAACAGATCGATGCGCAAGAGTGACATTAAATGGCTGCCTACTGCAAAATCGATATCAAAATGCTTGTAAAATATGAATTTATATGTTTATTTTAAAAGTAATACCCTTAAAACCTAGCTTAAAATCCAAACGCGTATGGTTACCTTAATAAAAACCCCTTAAAATGTAGCTAAAGGTTGCAGCTTTATCAAATTAAATAAATAATTCCATTACTATTCGGCAATCATGAACAGATCGATGCGCAAGAGTGACATTAAATGGCTGCCTACTGCAAAATCGATATAAAAATGCTTGTAAAATATGAATTTATATGTTTATTTTAAAAGTAATACCCTTAAAACCTAGCTTAAAATCCAAACGCGTATGGTTACCTTAATAAAAACCCCTTAAAATGTAGCTAAAGGTTGCAGCTTTATCAAATTAAATCAATAATTCCATTACTATTCGGCAATCATGAACAGATCGATGCGCAAGAGTGACATTAAATGGCTGCCTACTGCAAAATCGATATCAAAATGCTTGTAAAATATGAATTTATATGTTTATTTTAAAAGTAATACCCTTAAAACCTAGCTTAAAATCCAAACGCGTATGGTTACCTTAATAAAACCCCCTTAAAATGTAGCTAAAGGTTGCAGCTTTATCAAATTAAATCAATAATTCCATTACTATTCGGCAATCATGATGCTTGTAAAATATGAATTTATATGTTTATTTTAAAAGTAATACCCTTAAAACCTAGCTTAAAATCCAAACGCGTATGGTTACCTTAATAAAAACCCCTTAAAATGTAGCTAAAGGTTGCAGCTTTATCAAATTAAATCAATAATTCCATTACTATTCGGCAATCATGAACAGATCGATGCGCAAGAGTGACATTAAATGGCTGCCTACTGCAAAATCGATATCAAAATGCTTGTAAAATATGAATTTATATGTTTATTTTAAAAGTAATACCCTTAAAACCTAGCTTAAAATCCAAACGCGTATGGTTACCTTAATAAAAACCCCTTAAAATGTAGCTAAAGGTTGCAGCTTTATCAAATTAAATCAATAATTCCATTACTATTCGGCAATCATGAACAGATCGATGCGCAAGAGTGACATTAAATGGCTGCCTACTGCAAAATCGATATCAAAATGCTTGTAAAATATGAATTTATATGTTTATTTTAAAAGTAATACCCTTAAAACCTAGCTTAAAATCCAAACGCGTATGGTTACCTTAATAAAAACCCCTTAAAATGTAGCTAAAGGTTGCAGCTTTATCAAATTAAATCAATAATTCCATTACTATTCGGCAATCATGAACAGATCGATGCGCAAGAGTGACATTAAATGGCTGCCTACTGCAAAATCGATATCAAAATGCTTGTAAAATATAAATTTATATGTTTATTTTAAAAGTAATACCCTTAAAACCTAGCTTAAAATCCAAACGCGTATGGTTACCTTAATAAAAACCCCTTAAAATGTAGCTAAAGGTTGCAGCTTTATCAAATTAAATCAATAATTCCATTACTATTCGGCAATCATGAACAGATCGATGCGCAAGAGTGACATTAAATGGCTGCCTACTGCAAAATCGATATCAAAATGCTTGTAAAATATGAATTTATATGTTTATTTTAAAAGTAATACCCTTAAAACCTAGCTTAAAATCCAAACGCGTATGGTTACCTTAATAAAAACCCCTTAAAATGTAGCTAAAGGTTGCAGCTTTATCAAATTAAATAAATAATTCCATTACTATTCGGCAATCATGAACAGATCGATGCGCAAGAGTGACATTAAATGGCTGCCTACTGCAAAATCGATATAAAAATGCTTGTAAAATATGAATTTATATGTTTATTTTAAAAGTAATACCCTTAAAACCTAGCTTAAAATCCAAACGCGTATGGTTACCTTAATAAAAACCCCTTAAAATGTAGCTAAAGGTTGCAGCTTTATCAAATTAAATCAATAATTCCATTACTATTCGGCAATCATGAACAGATCGATGCGCAAGAGTGACATTAAATGGCTGCCTACTGCAAAATCGATATCAAAATGCTTGTAAAATATGAATTTATATGTTTATTTTAAAAGTAATACCCTTAAAACCTAGCTTAAAATCCAAACGCGTATGGTTACCTTAATAAAACCCCCTTAAAATGTAGCTAAAGGTTGCAGCTTTATCAAATTAAATCAATAATTCCATTACTATTCGGCAATCATGATGCTTGTAAAATATGAATTTATATGTTTATTTTAAAAGTAATACCCTTAAAACCTAGCTTAAAATCCAAACGCGTATGGTTACCTTAATAAAAACCCCTTAAAATGTAGCTAAAGGTTGCAGCTTTATCAAATTAAATCAATAATTCCATTACTATTCGGCAATCATGAACAGATCGATGCGCAAGAGTGACATTAAATGGCTGCCTACTGCAAAATCGATATCAAAATGCTTGTAAAATATGAATTTATATGTTTATTTTAAAAGTAATACCCTTAAAACCTAGCTTAAAATCCAAACGCGTATGGTTACCTTAATAAAAACCCCTTAAAATGTAGCTAAAGGTTGCAGCTTTATCAAATTAAATCAATAATTCCATTACTATTCGGCAATCATGAACAGATCGATGCGCAAGAGTGACATTAAATGGCTGCCTACTGCAAAACCGATATCAAAATGCTTGTAAAATATGAATTTATATGTTTATTTTAAAAGTAATACCCTTAAAACCTAGCTTAAAATCCAAACGCGTATGGTTACCTTAATAAAAACCCCTTAAAATGTAGCTAAAGGTTGCAGCTTTATCAAATTAAATCAATAATTCCATTACTATTCGGCAATCATGAACAGATCGATGCGCAAGAGTGACATTAAATGGCTGCCTACTGCAAAATCGATATCAAAATGCTTGTAAAATATGAATTTATATGTTTATTTTAAAAGTAATACCCTTAAAACCTAGCTTAAAATCCAAACGCGTATGGTTACCTTAATAAAAACCCCTTAAAATGTAGCTAAAGGTTGCAGCTTTATCAAATTAAATCAATAATTCCATTACTATTCGGCAATCATGAACAGATCGATGCGCAAGAGTGACATTAAATGGCTGCCTACTGCAAAATCGATATCAAAATGCTTGTAAAATATGAATTTATATGTTTATTTTAAAAGTAATACCCTTAAAACCTAGCTTAAAATCCAAACGCGTATGGTTACCTTAATAAAAACCCCTTAAAATGTAGCTAAAGGTTGCAGCTTTATCAAATTAAATCAATAATTCCATTACTATTCGGCAATCATGAACAGATCGATGCGCAAGAGTGACATTAAATGGCTGCCTACTGCAAAATCGATATCAAAATGCTTGTAAAATATGAATTTATATGTTTATTTTAAAAGTAATACCCTTAAAACCTAGCTTAAAATCCAAACGCGTATGGTTACCTTAATAAAAACCCCTTAAAATGTAGCTAAAGGTTGCAGCTTTATCAAATTAAATCAATAATTCCATTACTATTCGGCAATCATGAACAGATCGATGCGCAAGAGTGACATTAAATGGCTGCCTACTGCAAAACCGATATCAAAATGCTTGTAAAATATGAATTTATATGTTTATTTTAAAAGTAATACCCTTAAAACCTAGCTTAAAATCCAAACGCGTATGGTTACCTTAATAAAAACCCCTTAAAATGTAGCTAAAGGTTGTAGCTTTATCAAATTAAATCAATAATTCCATTACTATTCGGCAATCATGAACAGATCGATGCGCAAGAGTGACATTAAATGGCTGCCTACTGCAAAATCGATATCAAAATGCTTGTAAAATATGAATTTATATGTTTATTTTAAAAGTAATACCCTTAAAACCTAGCTTAAAATCCAAACGCGTATGGTTACCTTAATAAAAACTCCTTAAAATGTAGCTAAAGGTTGCAGCTTTATCAAATTAAATCAATAATTCCATTACTATTCGGCAATCATGAACAGATCGATGCGCAAGAGTGACATTAAATGGCTGCCTACTGCAAAATCGATATCAAAATGCTTGTAAAATATGAATTTATATGTTTATTTTAAAAGTAATACCCTTAAAACCTAGCTTAAAATCCAAACGCGTATGGTTACCTTAATAAAAACCCCTTAAAATGTAGCTAAAGGTTGCAGCTTTATCAAATTAAATCAATAATTCCATTACTATTCGGCAATCATGAACAGATCGATGCGCAAGAGTGACATTAAATGGCTGCCTACTGCAAAATCGATATCAAAATGCTTGTAAAATATGAATTTATATGTTTATTTTAAAAGTAATACCCTTAAAACCTAGCTTAAAATCCAAACGCGTATGGTTACCTTAATAAAAACCCCTTAAAATGTAGCTAAAGGTTGCAGCTTTATCAAATTAAATCAATAATTCCATTACTATTCGGCAATCATGAACAGATCGATGCGCAAGAGTGACATTAAATGGCTGCCTACTGCAAAATCGATATCAAAATGCTTGTAAAATATGAATTTATATGTTTATTTTAAAAGTAATACCCTTAAAACCTAGCTTAAAATCCAAACGCGTATGGTTACCTTAATAAAAACCCCTTAAAATGTAGCTAAAGGTTGCAGCTTTATCAAATTAAATCAATAATTCCATTACTATTCGGCAATCATGAACAGATCGATGCGCAAGAGTGACATTAAATGGCTGCCTACTGCAAAATCGATATCAAAATGCTTGTAAAATATGAATTTATATGTTTATTTTAAAAGTAATACCCTTAAAACCTAGCTTAAAATCCAAACGCGTATGGTTACCTTAATAAAAACCCCTTAAAATGTAGCTAAAGGTTGCAGCTTTATCAAATTAAATCAATAATTCCATTACTATTCGGCAATCATGAACAGATCGATGCGCAAGAGTGACATTAAATGGCTGCCTACTGCAAAATCGATATCAAAATGCTTGTAAAATATGAATTTATATGTTTATTTTAAAAGTAATACCCTTAAAACCTAGCTTAAAATCCAAACGCGTATGGTTACCTTAATAAAAACCCCTTAAAATGTAGCTAAAGGTTGCAGCTTTATCAAATTATATCAATAATTCCATTACTATTCGGCAATCATGAACAGATCGATGCGCAAGAGTGACATTAAATGGCTGCCTACTGCAAAATCGATATCAAAATGCTTGTAAAATATGAATTTATATGTTTATTTTAAAAGTAATACCCTTAAAACCTAGCTTAAAATCCAAACGCGTATGGTTACCTTAATAAAAACCCCTTAAAATGTAGCTAAAGGTTGCAGCTTTATCAAATTAAATCAATAATTCCATTACTATTCGGCAATCATGAACAGATCGATGCGCAAGAGTGACATTAAATGGCTGCCTACTGCAAAATCGATATCAAAATGCTTGTAAAATATGAATTTATATGTTTATTTTAAAAGTAATACCCTTTAAACCTAGCTTAAAATCCAAACGCGTATGGTTACCTTAATAAAAACCCCTTAAAATGTAGCTAAAGGTTGCAGCTTTATCAAATTAAATCAATAATTCCATTACTATTCGGCAATCATGAACAGATCGATGCGCAAGAGTGACATTAAATGGCTGCCTACTGCAAAATCGATATCAAAATGCTTGTAAAATATGAATTTATATGTTTATTTTAAAAGTAATACCCTTAAAACCTAGCTTAAAATCCAAACGCGTATGGTTACCTTAATAAAAACCCCTTAAAATGTAGCTAAAGGTTGCAGCTTTATCAAATTAAATCAATAATTCCATTACTATTCGGCAATCATGAACAGATCGATGCGCAAGAGTGACATTAAATGGCTGCCTACTGCAAAATCGATATCAAAATGCTTGTAAAATATGAATTTATATGTTTATTTTAAAAGTAATACCCTTAAAACCTAGCTTAAAATCCAAACGCGTATGGTTACCTTAATAAAAACCCCTTAAAATGTAGCTAAAGGTTGCAGCTTTATCAAATTAAATCAATAATTCCATTACTATTCGGCAATCATGAACAGATCGATGCGCAAGAGTGACATTAAATGGCTGCCTACTGCAAAATCGATATCAAAATGCTTGTAAAATATGAATTTATATGTTTATTTTAAAAGTAATACCCTTAAAACCTAGCTTAAAATCCAAACGCGTATGGTTACCTTAATAAAACCCCCTTAAAATGTAGCTAAAGGTTGCAGCTTTATCAAATTAAATCAATAATTCCATTACTATTCGGCAATCATGATGCTTGTAAAATATGAATTTATATGTTTATTTTAAAAGTAATACCCTTAAAACCTAGCTTAAAATCCAAACGCGTATGGTTACCTTAATAAAAACCCCTTAAAATGTAGCTAAAGGTTGCAGCTTTATCAAATTAAATCAATAATTCCATTACTATTCGGCAATCATGAACAGATCGATGCGCAAGAGTGACATTAAATGGCTGCCTACTGCAAAATCGATATCAAAATGCTTGTAAAATATGAATTTATATGTTTATTTTAAAAGTAATACCCTTAAAACCTAGCTTAAAATCCAAACGCGTATGGTTACCTTAATAAAAACCCCTTAAAATGTAGCTAAAGGTTGCAGCTTTATCAAATTAAATCAATAATTCCATTACTATTCGGCAATCATGAACAGATCGATGCGCAAGAGTGACATTAAATGGCTGCCTACTGCAAAACCGATATCAAAATGCTTGTAAAATATGAATTTATATGTTTATTTTAAAAGTAATACCCTTAAAACCTAGCTTAAAATCCAAACGCGTATGGTTACCTTAATAAAAACCCCTTAAAATGTAGCTAAAGGTTGCAGCTTTATCAAATTAAATCAATAATTCCATTACTATTCGGCAATCATGAACAGATCGATGCGCAAGAGTGACATTAAATGGCTGCCTACTGCAAAATCGATATCAAAATGCTTGTAAAATATGAATTTATATGTTTATTTTAAAAGTAATACCCTTAAAACCTAGCTTAAAATCCAAACGCGTATGGTTACCTTAATAAAAACCCCTTAAAATGTAGCTAAAGGTTGCAGCTTTATCAAATTAAATCAATAATTCCATTACTATTCGGCAATCATGAACAGATTGTAGTGGTACCACGTAGCCACTTATGCCAACATTAATAACTTTTGCTACACTCGAGCGCATATGTGCCAAAGTGTCAAATAGCACCGCGCGCACGACACAAGCGACACTCAAGTGGCTAAGCCAGCGGCGTGCCATCCGACACCACTGACCGCAGTGCAGTGTCCCACATATGGAACTTGCACTGATCGGCACTCTGTGTGATGTCACCTACCGCAGGGCAATGGCACTTGAGGAAAAGTGCTGCATCGACCGAAAAGGTCCCGTGACGCTGATTGGTCACACTTCCGCGACATTGGAAATTCGGGCGGAGCATTGGAAATGCTCAGTAGTATAACAGTTTGTAAATTTAGTATATAAGACCTAAAATTTGAAAAATAAAATCAGCTTCTTGACAAGAGACAAACCTTGCGTTTCTCCTTTGATTTTTGCTCAACACGTAGGCTCTTTAGCCATGGCATAATTGGCGCGACCCGCCGCTTCATATAGGTCACCCCGAACTGACTAACGCCTGACCTATCATTGACTGATAGATAGAAATTCCTCACCGTATCCAATACACTTTTCACCTGTACACCACATGGCGATCCTGCCAGGAGCCGTCTTCTGAGCCACCGTAACGCTGCTCCTAGTGCAAGAACACCGATCCTGCCGACTGAACTTCCAACATGACTTCAACTACCAGATGTCCGACCACGAGGAGTTCGACTCCATTTTCAACAAACTCGTCCCCATAACCCAACACGAACTGCACCTGTACGATCCTGCAGACCACGAACTGACGACCTCGAAATGATGACAACCCAAGCACCGATGACAATGGCACCGATCACCTTCTTATTGACAGACAGCAAAACATTACGCAAACAGCTAACTACCAAAGTTGCGCACCTGATGAAACCCCATCGCAACCGCCCAGACGCAAAGGCTTTAGATATAATTCGTCACCACAGGAAATCAACTAAGCTGCCGCCAGATCCAACAAAATTGCACCGAAATCATCAAAAACAGTTTCCAATATGTTTACAATTATTTTCATAATTTTACAATACAAAAATAAAAACAAAAAAAAAAAAAAAATAATTAATATGTACACAAGAATATGTAATAACAACATTATAAAACACTTATAACATCAAACCCAACAAACACACCCGAAAGCATTTGCGACTTATTATTACATTACATTATACATTAAGAAAAAAAAAATAAAAAAGAAAAAAAAAAAGCACCACCTCAAGATATCCTCAAAAAATAAAACTACCACTAAGTCAGCTCAGAAGCATTTGCCTATGTTGACAACTTATGAGCATCCGAATACTACATGTTCATTAAAACACCACAACGAAAATCTGATTAAAGTCTTCGACCGACTACAACAATACAACTTAAAACTAAATGCAAGCAAATGCCAATTTTTAAAACCAGAAGTAATTTACTTAGGCCACTTAATCACAGACAAAGGCATCAGAACAGATCCAACAAAATGCGAAGCAGTACTAAAATATCCAACACCAACGAATGCTGATGAAGTACGTCGATTTGTAGCATTTTGCAACTACTACAGACGCTTCATACCAGAATTCGCATCAATAGTAAAATGCCTTAACTCTCTCCTTAAGAAAGGGACGCCTTTCATTTGGTCAGACGAGTGCAAGACAGCTTTCGAAACACTAAAACAGAAGTTAACAAACACACCAATATTACAATATCCGGATTTTAACAAAACCTTCATATTAACAACAGACGCTTCAGACTTCGCCTTAGGAGCAGTATTATCACAAGGAGAAATTGGACATGACCTTCCCATTTCATACGCAAGCAAATCATTACAGAAACACGATATCAATAAACCAATAATAGAAAAGGAACTTTTAGCTATACATTGGGGAATAAACTACTTCAGACCATATCTATACGGCAGAAAATTCATCGTAGTCACTGACCACAGACCACTGGTATCACTGTTTTCACACAAAAACCCATCATCAAAAATGACAAGAATCAGATTAGATTTATCGGATTATGACTTCGAAATCATATATAAACAAGGAAAAATTAACACAAACGCGGATGCTTTATCTCGCATAAAAATCGACAGCGACACACTAAAGGCAATGATTCCAACACAGGAAAATGACACAAATAACGGCAAGCAAATGGAAATACTGGCAATTACAAGGAGCAAGGCAGCAACATCAAGAGCAAAAGAAAAAAGCATGCACAATGAAGAAAAAGAAAATATTTATGGTACCAAGACACGCGATAATAGGAAGGACATATCTCAAGAGCCTGCGCAACTCTACATATGGGAATGCACCTCTATGAACGACGTGAAGAACATTAGAAGATTAAATTTTGAAATAAAAGAAAAGCATCGGCCGATGATACATATTGACAATTATGAAGTGCACGTGACTTGTAGCGATGACCCTTTGAATCTAGATTCAATGTTGGAGAAACTACACAGTTCACTAAAGAACCTGCATATAAAGGAGCTAGCCCTTTGCAGAGAAAATTTTAAGTTTGAAAATATAACAATGAATGCATTCAAGGAAAGATACAACGAAATAAATAAAAACAAATGCTCGCCTACAAAAATACTTATATACAACGCTCCACGAAATGTTCAAAGCAAATTACAACAGTACAAACTAATTGACGAATATCACAACGCCAGCACAGCCGGACACTTAGGAATTCGAAAGACGATCCTAAAATTAAAACAACGATACACATGGAAGAACATGAGACAAATGGTAAAAGAGTTCGTCAACAATTGCCTGACCTGCTGCAAGAATAAAACAATTAGGCACACTAAAGAAGAACTGGTCAAAACAGACACGCCAGCAACAAGCTTTGAAACCATTACCATTGACACAGTCGGACCATTGAGAATATCAAATGGATTCCGCTACATACTCACAATGCAATGTGATTTAACAAAATTTATTATTGCACACCCGATGGAAACCAAGGACGCACGAACGACAGCAAAAACTCTTGTAGAACAGTTCATTCTCAAGTACGGTCGTTTTAAAACGTTGAAATCCGACCGAGGCACCGAGTTCACAAATGAGCTAATGCACAACATATGCCAATTACTTGACGTGCGACAAATTTTTTCGACACCCTACCATCACCAAACAATCGGAGCACTCGAACGTAACCACAGAACACTGCATGAATACTTACTAGCATTTACAACCGAACACGAATGGGACAAATGGGTACCATATTTCACTTTCGCGTATAATACGACACCACATGTCGAAACGCAGTACTCCCCATACGAGTTAGTCTTCGGAAAATTACCGTCACTACCAAGTGACAAAATATATGACAACAAACAAATTTATGACTTTGACAATTACGCCAACGAACTAAAAGTTAGGCTGCAAACATCCATAGATAAGGCTAGGAATATGATAGAAATAGCTAAACATAAGAGACAAATTAATTATGATAAGAACACAAATAAAACACAATTCGAAATAGGAGATTTAGTTTTTATACGATTAGAGACAAATAAAAAATTACAAAGTCCTTACCACGGACCGTACAAGATTATAGATAGAAATGGAGTAAACTCCACACTAGACATAAACGGTAAATATAAGGTATTACATAATAATAATCTTAAGAAATTTCTAGGAGATAATGACTTAGCAAATAACATCTAAAAATTGTACAAAATAAAGATTAAAATACATATTACACTAAGACAACAAAACAAATATTTACGCTATCTACAATTACTATAAGCTCAATAATGTTAGCTAAGCATTTCCAAATCCACCTCCGAAAACCCGACCGATATCTTAAAAAATTATTCCAAGTAATAATTTTTCGCTTAAGGGCAATGGTGTAGTGGTACCACGTAGCCACTTATGCCAACATTAATAACTTTTGCTACACTCGAGCGCATATGTGCCAAAGTGTCAAATAGCACCGCGCGCACGACACAAGCGACACTCAAGTGGCTAAGCCAGCGGCGTGCCATCCGACACCACTGACCGCAGTGCAGTGTCCCACATATGGAACTTGCACTGATCGGCACTCTGTGTGATGTCACCTACCGCAGGGCAATGGCACTTGAGGAAAAGTGCTGCATCGACCGAAAAGGTCCCGTGACGCTGATTGGTCACACTTCCGCGACATTGGAAATTCGGGCGGAGCATTGGAAATGCTCAGTAGTATAACAGTTTGTAAATTTAGTATATAAGACCTAAAATTTGAAAAATAAAATCAGCTTCTTGACAAGAGACAAACCTTGCGTTTCTCCTTTGATTTTTGCTCAACACGTAGGCTCTTTAGCCATGGCATAATTGGCGCGACCCGCCGCTTCATATAGGTCACCCCGAACTGACTAACGCCTGACCTATCATTGACTGATAGATAGAAATTCCTCACCGTATCCAATACACTTTTCACCTGTACACCACAAGATCGATGCGCAAGAGTGACATTAAATGGCTGCCTACTGCAAAATCGATATCAAAATGCTTGTAAAATATGAATTTATATGTTTATTTTAAAAGTAATACCCTTAAAACCTAGCTTAAAATCCAAACGCGTATGGTTACCTTAATAAAAACCCCTTAAAATGTAGCTAAAGGTTGCAGCTTTATCAAATTAAATCAATAATTCCATTACTATTCGGCAATCATGAACAGATCGATGCGCAAGAGTGACATTAAATGGCTGCCTACTGCAAAATCGATATCAAAATGCTTGTAAAATATGAATTTATATGTTTATTTTAAAAGTAATACCCTTAAAACCTAGCTTAAAATCCAAACGCGTATGGTTACCTTAATAAAAACCCCTTAAAATGTAGCTAAAGGTTGCAGCTTTATCAAATTAAATCAATAATTCCATTACTATTCGGCAATCATGAACAGATCGATGCGCAAGAGTGACATTAAATGGCTGCCTACTGCAAAACCGATATCAAAATGCTTGTAAAATATGAATTTATATGTTTATTTTAAAAGTAATACCCTTAAAACCTAGCTTAAAATCCAAACGCGTATGGTTACCTTAATAAAAACCCCTTAAAATGTAGCTAAAGGTTGCAGCTTTATCAAATTAAATCAATAATTCCATTACTATTCGGCAATCATGAACAGATCGATGCGCAAGAGTGACATTAAATGGCTGCCTACTGCAAAATCGATATCAAAATGCTTGTAAAATATGAATTTATATGTTTATTTTAAAAGTAATACCCTTAAAACCTAGCTTAAAATCCAAACGCGTATGGTTACCTTAATAAAAACTCCTTAAAATGTAGCTAAAGGTTGCAGCTTTATCAAATTAAATCAATAATTCCATTACTATTCGGCAATCATGAACAGATCGATGCGCAAGAGTGACATTAAATGGCTGCCTACTGCAAAATCGATATCAAAATGCTTGTAAAATATGAATTTATATGTTTATTTTAAAAGTAATACCCTTAAAACCTAGCTTAAAATCCAAACGCGTATGGTTACCTTAATAAAAACCCCTTAAAATGTAGCTAAAGGTTGCAGCTTTATCAAATTAAATCAATAATTCCATTACTATTCGGCAATCATGAACAGATCGATGCGCAAGAGTGACATTAAATGGCTGCCTACTGCAAAATCGATATCAAAATGCTTGTAAAATATGAATTTATATGTTTATTTTAAAAGTAATACCCTTAAAACCTAGCTTAAAATCCAAACGCGTATGGTTACCTTAATAAAAACCCCTTAAAATGTAGCTAAAGGTTGCAGCTTTATCAAATTAAATCAATAATTCCATTACTATTCGGCAATCATGAACAGATCGATGCGCAAGAGTGACATTAAATGGCTGCCTACTGCAAAATCGATATCAAAATGCTTGTAAAATATGAATTTATATGTTTATTTTAAAAGTAATACCCTTAAAACCTAGCTTAAAATCCAAACGCGTATGGTTACCTTAATAAAAACCCCTTAAAATGTAGCTAAAGGTTGCAGCTTTATCAAATTAAATCAATAATTCCATTACTATTCGGCAATCATGAACAGATCGATGCGCAAGAGTGACATTAAATGGCTGCCTACTGCAAAATCGATATCAAAATGCTTGTAAAATATGAATTTATATGTTTATTTTAAAAGTAATACCCTTAAAACCTAGCTTAAAATCCAAACGCGTATGGTTACCTTAATAAAAACCCCTTAAAATGTAGCTAAAGGTTGCAGCTTTATCAAATTAAATCAATAATTCCATTACTATTCGGCAATCATGAACAGATCGATGCGCAAGAGTGACATTAAATGGCTGCCTACTGCAAAATCGATATCAAAATGCTTGTAAAATATGAATTTATATGTTTATTTTAAAAGTAATACCCTTAAAACCTAGCTTAAAATCCAAACGCGTATGGTTACCTTAATAAAAACCCCTTAAAATGTAGCTAAAGGTTGCAGCTTTATCAAATTAAATCAATAATTCCATTACTATTCGGCAATCATGAACAGATCGATGCGCAAGAGTGACATTAAATGGCTGCCTACTGCAAAATCGATATCAAAATGCTTGTAAAATATGAATTTATATGTTTATTTTAAAAGTAATACCCTTAAAACCTAGCTTAAAATCCAAACGCGTATGGTTACCTTAATAAAAACCCCTTAAAATGTAGCTAAAGGTTGCAGCTTTATCAAATTAAATCAATAATTCCATTACTATTCGGCAATCATGAACAGATCGATGCGCAAGAGTGACATTAAATGGCTGCCTACTGCAAAATCGATATCAAAATGCTTGTAAAATATGAATTTATATGTTTATTTTAAAAGTAATACCCTTTAAACCTAGCTTAAAATCCAAACGCGTATGGTTACCTTAATAAAAACCCCTTAAAATGTAGCTAAAGGTTGCAGCTTTATCAAATTAAATCAATAATTCCATTACTATTCGGCAATCATGAACAGATCGATGCGCAAGAGTGACATTAAATGGCTGCCTACTGCAAAATCGATATCAAAATGCTTGTAAAATATGAATTTATATGTTTATTTTAAAAGTAATACCCTTAAAACCTAGCTTAAAATCCAAACGCGTATGGTTACCTTAATAAAAACCCCTTAAAATGTAGCTAAAGGTTGCAGCTTTATCAAATTAAATCAATAATTCCATTACTATTCGGCAATCATGAACAGATCGATGCGCAAGAGTGACATTAAATGGCTGCCTACTGCAAAATCGATATCAAAATGCTTGTAAAATATGAATTTATATGTTTATTTTAAAAGTAATACCCTTAAAACCTAGCTTAAAATCCAAACGCGTATGGTTACCTTAATAAAAACCCCTTAAAATGTAGCTAAAGGTTGCAGCTTTATCAAATTAAATCAATAATTCCATTACTATTCGGCAATCATGAACAGATCGATGCGCAAGAGTGACATTAAATGGCTGCCTACTGCAAAATCGATATCAAAATGCTTGTAAAATATGAATTTATATGTTTATTTTAAAAGTAATACCCTTAAAACCTAGCTTAAAATCCAAACGCGTATGGTTACCTTAATAAAAACCCCTTAAAATGTAGCTAAAGGTTGCAGCTTTATCAAATTAAATCAATAATTCCATTACTATTCGGCAATCATGAACAGATCGATGCGCAAGAGTGACATTAAATGGCTGCCTACTGCAAAATCGATATCAAAATGCTTGTAAAATATGAATTTATATGTTTATTTTAAAAGTAATACCCTTAAAACCTAGCTTAAAATCCAAACGCGTATGGTTACCTTAATAAAAACCCCTTAAAATGTAGCTAAAGGTTGCAGCTTTATCAAATTAAATCAATAATTCCATTACTATTCGGCAATCATGAACAGATCGATGCGCAAGAGTGACATTAAATGGCTGCCTACTGCAAAATCGATATCAAAATGCTTGTAAAATATGAATTTATATGTTTATTTTAAAAGTAATACCCTTAAAACCTAGCTTAAAATCCAAACGCGTATGGTTACCTTAATAAAAACCCCTTAAAATGTAGCTAAAGGTTGCAGCTTTATCAAATTAAATCAATAATTCCATTACTATTCGGCAATCATGAACAGATCGATGCGCAAGAGTGACATTAAATGGCTGCCTACTGCAAAATCGATATCAAAATGCTTGTAAAATATGAATTTATATGTTTATTTTAAAAGTAATACCCTTAAAACCTAGCTTAAAATCCAAACGCGTATGGTTACCTTAATAAAAACCCCTTAAAATGTAGCTAAAGGTTGCAGCTTTATCAAATTAAATCAATAATTCCATTACTATTCGGCAATCATGAACAGATCGATGCGCAAGAGTGACATTAAATGGCTGCCTACTGCAAAATCGATATCAAAATGCTTGTAAAATATGAATTTATATGTTTATTTTAAAAGTAATACCCTTAAAACCTAGCTTAAAATCCAAACGCGTATGGTTACCTTAATAAAACCCCCTTAAAATGTAGCTAAAGGTTGCAGCTTTATCAAATTAAATCAATAATTCCATTACTATTCGGCAATCATGATGCTTGTAAAATATGAATTTATATGTTTATTTTAAAAGTAATACCCTTAAAACCTAGCTTAAAATCCAAACGCGTATGGTTACCTTAATAAAAACCCCTTAAAATGTAGCTAAAGGTTGCAGCTTTATCAAATTAAATCAATAATTCCATTACTATTCGGCAATCATGAACAGATCGATGCGCAAGAGTGACATTAAATGGCTGCCTACTGCAAAATCGATATCAAAATGCTTGTAAAATATGAATTTATATGTTTATTTTAAAAGTAATACCCTTAAAACCTAGCTTAAAATCCAAACGCGTATGGTTACCTTAATAAAAACCCCTTAAAATGTAGCTAAAGGTTGCAGCTTTATCAAATTAAATCAATAATTCCATTACTATTCGGCAATCATGAACAGATCGATGCGCAAGAGTGACATTAAATGGCTGCCTACTGCAAAACCGATATCAAAATGCTTGTAAAATATGAATTTATATGTTTATTTTAAAAGTAATACCCTTAAAACCTAGCTTAAAATCCAAACGCGTATGGTTACCTTAATAAAAACCCCTTAAAATGTAGCTAAAGGTTGCAGCTTTATCAAATTAAATCAATAATTCCATTACTATTCGGCAATCATGAACAGATCGATGCGCAAGAGTGACATTAAATGGCTGCCTACTGCAAAATCGATATCAAAATGCTTGTAAAATATGAATTTATATGTTTATTTTAAAAGTAATACCCTTAAAACCTAGCTTAAAATCCAAACGCGTATGGTTACCTTAATAAAAACCCCTTAAAATGTAGCTAAAGGTTGCAGCTTTATCAAATTAAATCAATAATTCCATTACTATTCGGCAATCATGAACAGATCGATGCGCAAGAGTGACATTAAATGGCTGCCTACTGCAAAATCGATATCAAAATGCTTGTAAAATATGAATTTATATGTTTATTTTAAAAGTAATACCCTTAAAACCTAGCTTAAAATCCAAACGCGTATGGTTACCTTAATAAAAACCCCTTAAAATGTAGCTAAAGGTTGCAGCTTTATCAAATTAAATCAATAATTCCATTACTATTCGGCAATCATGAACAGATCGATGCGCAAGAGTGACATTAAATGGCTGCCTACTGCAAAATCGATATCAAAATGCTTGTAAAATATGAATTTATATGTTTATTTTAAAAGTAATACCCTTAAAACCTAGCTTAAAATCCAAACGCGTATGGTTACCTTAATAAAAACCCCTTAAAATGTAGCTAAAGGTTGCAGCTTTATCAAATTAAATCAATAATTCCATTACTATTCGGCAATCATGAACAGATCGATGCGCAGGAGTGACATTAAATGGCTGCCTACTGCAAAACCGATATCAAAATGCTTGTAAAATATGAATTTATATGTTTATTTTAAAAGTAATACCCTTAAAACCTAGCTTAAAATCCAAACGCGTATGGTTACCTTAATAAAAACCCCTTAAAATGTAGCTAAAGGTTGCAGCTTTATCAAATTAAATCAATAATTCCATTACTATTCGGCAATCATGAACAGATCGATGCGCAAGAGTGACATTAAATGGCTGCCTACTGCAAAATCGATATCAAAATGCTTGTAAAATATGAATTTATATGTTTATTTTAAAAGTAATACCCTTAAAACCTAGCTTAAAATCCAAACGCGTATGGTTACCTTAATAAAAACTCCTTAAAATGTAGCTAAAGGTTGCAGCTTTATCAAATTAAATCAATAATTCCATTACTATTCGGCAATCATGAACAGATCGATGCGCAAGAGTGACATTAAATGGCTGCCTACTGCAAAATCGATATCAAAATGCTTGTAAAATATGAATTTATATGTTTATTTTAAAAGTAATACCCTTAAAACCTAGCTTAAAATCCAAACGCGTATGGTTACCTTAATAAAAACCCCTTAAAATGTAGCTAAAGGTTGCAGCTTTATCAAATTAAATCAATAATTCCATTACTATTCGGCAATCATGAACAGATCGATGCGCAAGAGTGACATTAAATGGCTGCCTACTGCAAAATCGATATCAAAATGCTTGTAAAATATGAATTTATATGTTTATTTTAAAAGTAATACCCTTAAAACCTAGCTTAAAATCCAAACGCGTATGGTTACCTTAATAAAAACCCCTTAAAATGTAGCTAAAGGTTGCAGCTTTATCAAATTAAATCAATAATTCCATTACTATTCGGCAATCATGAACAGATCGATGCGCAAGAGTGACATTAAATGGCTGCCTACTGCAAAATCGATATCAAAATGCTTGTAAAATATGAATTTATATGTTTATTTTAAAAGTAATACCCTTAAAACCTAGCTTAAAATCCAAACGCGTATGGTTACCTTAATAAAAACCCCTTAAAATGTAGCTAAAGGTTGCAGCTTTATCAAATTAAATCAATAATTCCATTACTATTCGGCAATCATGAACAGATCGATGCGCAAGAGTGACATTAAATGGCTGCCTACTGCAAAATCGATATCAAAATGCTTGTAAAATATGAATTTATATGTTTATTTTAAAAGTAATACCCTTAAAACCTAGCTTAAAATCCAAACGCGTATGGTTACCTTAATAAAAACCCCTTAAAATGTAGCTAAAGGTTGCAGCTTTATCAAATTAAATCAATAATTCCATTACTATTCGGCAATCATGAACAGATCGATGCGCAAGAGTGACATTAAATGGCTGCCTACTGCAAAATCGATATCAAAATGCTTGTAAAATATGAATTTATATGTTTATTTTAAAAGTAATACCCTTAAAACCTAGCTTAAAATCCAAACGCGTATGGTTACCTTAATAAAAACCCCTTAAAATGTAGCTAAAGGTTGCAGCTTTATCAAATTAAATCAATAATTCCATTACTATTCGGCAATCATGAACAGATCGATGCGCAAGAGTGACATTAAATGGCTGCCTACTGCAAAATCGATATCAAAATGCTTGTAAAATATGAATTTATATGTTTATTTTAAAAGTAATACCCTTAAAACCTAGCTTAAAATCCAAACGCGTATGGTTACCTTAATAAAAACCCCTTAAAATGTAGCTAAAGGTTGCAGCTTTATCAAATTAAATCAATAATTCCATTACTATTCGGCAATCATGAACAGATCGATGCGCAAGAGTGACATTAAATGGCTGCCTACTGCAAAATCGATATCAAAATGCTTGTAAAATATGAATTTATATGTTTATTTTAAAAGTAATACCCTTAAAACCTAGCTTAAAATCCAAACGCGTATGGTTACCTTAATAAAAACCCCTTAAAATGTAGCTAAAGGTTGCAGCTTTATCAAATTAAATCAATAATTCCATTACTATTCGGCAATCATGAACAGATCGATGCGCAAGAGTGACATTAAATGGCTGCCTACTGCAAAATCGATATCAAAATGCTTGTAAAATATGAATTTATATGTTTATTTTAAAAGTAATACCCTTAAAACCTAGCTTAAAATCCAAACGCGTATGGTTACCTTAATAAAAACCCCTTAAAATGTAGCTAAAGGTTGCAGCTTTATCAAATTAAATCAATAATTCCATTACTATTCGGCAATCATGAACAGATCGATGCGCAAGAGTGACATTAAATGGCTGCCTACTGCAAAATCGATATCAAAATGCTTGTAAAATATGAATTTATATGTTTATTTTAAAAGTAATACCCTTAAAACCTAGCTTAAAATCCAAACGCGTATGGTTACCTTAATAAAAACCCCTTAAAATGTAGCTAAAGGTTGCAGCTTTATCAAATTAAATCAATAATTCCATTACTATTCGGCAATCATGAACAGATCGATGCGCAAGAGTGACATTAAATGGCTGCCTACTGCAAAATCGATATCAAAATGCTTGTAAAATATGAATTTATATGTTTATTTTAAAAGTAATACCCTTAAAACCTAGCTTAAAATCCAAACGCGTATGGTTACCTTAATAAAAACCCCTTAAAATGTAGCTAAAGGTTGCAGCTTTATCAAATTAAATCAATAATTCCATTACTATTCGGCAATCATGAACAGATCGATGCGCAAGAGTGACATTAAATGGCTGCCTACTGCAAAATCGATATCAAAATGCTTGTAAAATATGAATTTATATGTTTATTTTAAAAGTAATACCCTTAAAACCTAGCTTAAAATCCAAACGCGTATGGTTACCTTAATAAAAACCCCTTAAAATGTAGCTAAAGGTTGCAGCTTTATCAAATTAAATCAATAATTCCATTACTATTCGGCAATCATGAACAGATCGATGCGCAAGAGTGACATTAAATGGCTGCCTACTGCAAAATCGATATCAAAATGCTTGTAAAATATGAATTTATATGTTTATTTTAAAAGTAATACCCTTAAAACCTAGCTTAAAATCCAAACGCGTATGGTTACCTTAATAAAAACCCCTTAAAATGTAGCTAAAGGTTGCAGCTTTATCAAATTAAATCAATAATTCCATTACTATTCGGCAATTATGAACAGATCGATGCGCAAGAGTGACATTAAATGGCTGCCTACTGCAAAATCGATATCAAAATGCTTGTAAAATATGAATTTATATGTTTATTTTAAAAGTAATACCCTTAAAACCTAGCTTAAAATCCAAACGCGTATGGTTACCTTAATAAAAACCCCTTAAAATGTAGCTAAAGGTTGCAGCTTTATCAAATTAAATCAATAATTCCATTACTATTCGGCAATCATGAACAGATCGATGCGCAAGAGTGACATTAAATGGCTGCCTACTGCAAAATCGATATCAAAATGCTTGTAAAATATGAATTTATATGTTTATTTTAAAAGTAATACCCTTAAAACCTAGCTTAAAATCCAAACGCGTATGGTTACCTTAATAAAAACCCCTTAAAATGTAGCTAAAGGTTGCAGCTTTATCAAATTAAATCAATAATTCCATTACTATTCGGCAATCATGAACAGATCGATGCGCAAGAGTGACATTAAATGGCTGCCTACTGCAAAATCGATATCAAAATGCTTGTAAAATATGAATTTATATGTTTATTTTAAAAGTAATACCCTTAAAACCTAGCTTAAAATCCAAACGCGTATGGTTACCTTAATAAAAACCCCTTAAAATGTAGCTAAAGGTTGCAGCTTTATCAAATTAAATCAATAATTCCATTACTATTCGGCAATCATGAACAGATCGATGCGCAAGAGTGACATTAAATGGCTGCCTACTGCAAAATCGATATCAAAATGCTTGTAAAATATGAATTTATATGTTTATTTTAAAAGTAATACCCTTAAAACCTAGCTTAAAATCCAAACGCGTATGGTTACCTTAATAAAAACCCCTTAAAATGTAGCTAAAGGTTGCAGCTTTATCAAATTAAATCAATAATTCCATTACTATTCGGCAATCATGAACAGATCGATGCGCAAGAGTGACATTAAATGGCTGCCTACTGCAAAATCGATATCAAAATGCTTGTAAAATATGAATTTATATGTTTATTTTAAAAGTAATACCCTTAAAACCTAGCTTAAAATCCAAACGCGTATGGTTACCTTAATAAAAACCCCTTAAAATGTAGCTAAAGGTTGCAGCTTTATCAAATTAAATCAATAATTCCATTACTATTCGGCAATCATGAACAGATCGATGCGCAAGAGTGACATTAAATGGCTGCCTACTGCAAAATCGATATCAAAATGCTTGTAAAATATGAATTTATATGTTTATTTTAAAAGTAATACCCTTAAAACCTAGCTTAAAATCCAAACGCGTATGGTTACCTTAATAAAAACCCCTTAAAATGTAGCTAAAGGTTGCAGCTTTATCAAATTAAATCAATAATTCCATTACTATTCGGCAATCATGAACAGATCGATGCGCAAGAGTGACATTAAATGGCTGCCTACTGCAAAATCGATATCAAAATGCTTGTAAAATATGAATTTATATGTTTATTTTAAAAGTAATACCCTTAAAACCTAGCTTAAAATCCAAACGCGTATGGTTACCTTAATAAAAACCCCTTAAAATGTAGCTAAAGGTTGTAGCTTTATCAAATTTAATCAATAATTCCATTACTATTCGGCAATCATGAACAGATCGATGCGCAAGAGTGACATTAAATGGCTGCCTACTGCAAAATCGATATCAAAATGCTTGTAAAATATGAATTTATATGTTTATTTTAAAAGTAATACCCTTAAAACCTAGCTTAAAATCCAAACGCGTATGGTTACCTTAATAAAAACCCCTTAAAATGTAGCTAAAGGTTGCAGCTTTATCAAATTAAATCAATAATTCCATTACTATTCGGCAATCATGAACAGATCGATGCGCAAGAGTGACATTAAATGGCTGCCTACTGCAAAATCGATATCAAAATGCTTGTAAAATATGAATTTATATGTTTATTTTAAAAGTAATACCCTTAAAACCTAGCTTAAAATCCAAACGCGTATGGTTACCTTAATAAAAACCCCTTAAAATGTAGCTAAAGGTTGCAGCTTTATCAAATTAAATCAATAATTCCATTACTATTCGGCAATCATGAACAGATCGATGCGCAAGAGTGACATTAAATGGCTGCCTACTGCAAAACCGATATCAAAATGCTTGTAAAATATGAATTTATATGTTTATTTTAAAAGTAATACCCTTAAAACCTAGCTTAAAATCCAAACGCGTATGGTTACCTTAATAAAAACCCCTTAAAATGTAGCTAAAGGTTGCAGCTTTATGAAATTAAATCAATAATTCCATTACTATTCGGCAATCATGAACAGATCGATGCGCAAGAGTGACATTAAATGGCTGCCTACTGCAAAATCGATATCAAAATGCTTGTAAAATATGAATTTATATGTTTATTTTAAAAGTAATACCCTTAAAACCTAGCTTAAAATCCAAACGCGTATGGTTACCTTAATAAAAACCCCTTAAAATGTAGCTAAAGGTTGCAGCTTTATCAAATTAAATCAATAATTCCATTACTATTCGGCAATCATGAACAGATCGATGCGCAAGAGTGACATTAAATGGCTGCCTACTGCAAAATCGATATCAAAATGCTTGTAAAATATGAATTTATATGTTTATTTTAAAAGTAATACCCTTAAAACCTAGCTTAAAATCCAAACGCGTATGGTTACCTTAATAAAAACCCCTTAAAATGTAGCTAAAGGTTGCAGCTTTATCAAATTAAATCAATAATTCCATTACTATTCGGCAATCATGAACAGATCGATGCGCAAGAGTGGCATTAAATGGCTGCCTACTGCAAAATCGATATCAAAATGCTTGTAAAATATGAATTTATATGTTTATTTTAAAAGTAATACCCTTAAAACCTAGCTTAAAATCCAAACGCGTATGGTTACCTTAATAAAAACCCCTTAAAATGTAGCTAAAGGTTGCAGCTTTATCAAATTAAATCAATAATTCCATTACTATTCGGCAATCATGAACAGATCGATGCGCAAGAGTGACATTAAATGGCTGCCTACTGCAAAACCGATATCAAAATGCTTGTAAAATATGAATTTATATGTTTATTTTAAAAGTAATACCCTTAAAACCTAGCTTAAAATCCAAACGCGTATGGTTACCTTAATAAAAACCCCTTAAAATGTAGCTAAAGGTTGTAGCTTTATCAAATTAAATCAATAATTCCATTACTATTCGGCAATCATGAACAGATCGATGCGCAAGAGTGACATTAAATGGCTGCCTACTGCAAAATCGATATCAAAATGCTTGTAAAATATGAATTTATATGTTTATTTTAAAAGTAATACCCTTAAAACCTAGCTTAAAATCCAAACGCGTATGGTTACCTTAATAAAAACCCCTTAAAATGTAGCTAAAGGTTGCAGCTTTATCAAATTAAATCAATAATTCCATTACTATTCGGCAATCATGAACAGATCGATGCGCAAGAGTGACATTAAATGGCTGCCTACTGCAAAATCGATATCAAAATGCTTGTAAAATATGAATTTATATGTTTATTTTAAAAGTAATACCCTTAAAACCTAGCTTAAAATCCAAACGCGTATGGTTACCTTAATAAAAACCCCTTAAAATGTAGCTAAAGGTTGCAGCTTTATCAAATTAAATCAATAATTCCATTACTATTCGGCAATCATGAACAGATCGATGCGCAAGAGTGACATTAAATGGCTGCCTACTGCAAAATCGATATCAAAATGCTTGTAAAATATGAATTTATATGTTTATTTTAAAAGTAATACCCTTAAAACCTAGCTTAAAATCCAAACGCGTATGGTTACCTTAATAAAAACCCCTTAAAATGTAGCTAAAGGTTGCAGCTTTATCAAATTAAATCAATAATTCCATTACTATTCGGCAATCATGAACAGATCGATGCGCAAGAGTGACATTAAATGGCTGCCTACTGCAAAATCGATATCAAAATGCTTGTAAAATATGAATTTATATGTTTATTTTAAAAGTAATACCCTTAAAACCTAGCTTAAAATCCAAACGCGTATGGTTACCTTAATAAAAACCCCTTAAAATGTAGCTAAAGGTTGCAGCTTTATCAAATTAAATCAATAATTCCATTACTATTCGGCAATCATGAACAGATCGATGCGCAAGAGTGACATTAAATGGCTGCCTACTGCAAAATCGATATCAAAATGCTTGTAAAATATGAATTTATATGTTTATTTTAAAAGTAATACCCTTAAAACCTAGCTTAAAATCCAAACGCGTATGGTTACCTTAATAAAAACCCCTTAAAATGTAGCTAAAGGTTGCAGCTTTATCAAATTAAATCAATAATTCCATTACTATTCGGCAATCATGAACAGATCGATGCGCAAGAGTGACATTAAATGGCTGCCTACTGCAAAATCGATATCAAAATGCTTGTAAAATATGAATTTATATGTTTATTTTAAAAGTAATACCCTTAAAACCTAGCTTAAAATCCAAACGCGTATGGTTACCTTAATAAAAACCCCTTAAAATGTAGCTAAAGGTTGCAGCTTTATCAAATTAAATCAATAATTCCATTACTATTCGGCAATCATGAACAGATCGATGCGCAAGAGTGACATTAAATGGCTGCCTACTGCAAAATCGATATCAAAATGCTTGTAAAATATGAATTTATATGTTTATTTTAAAAGTAATACCCTTAAAACCTAGCTTAAAATCCAAACGCGTATGGTTACCTTAATAAAAACCCCTTAAAATGTAGCTAAAGGTTGCAGCTTTATCAAATTAAATCAATAATTCCATTACTATTCGGCAATCATGAACAGATCGATGCGCAAGAGTGACATTAAATGGCTGCCTACTGCAAAATCGATATCAAAATGCTTGTAAAATATGAATTTATATGTTTATTTTAAAAGTAATACCCTTAAAACCTAGCTTAAAATCCAAACGCGTATGGTTACCTTAATAAAAACCCCTTAAAATGTAGCTAAAGGTTGCAGCTTTATCAAATTAAATCAATAATTCCATTACTATTCGGCAATCATGAACAGATCGATGCGCAAGAGTGACATTAAATGGCTGCCTACTGCAAAATCGATATCAAAATGCTTGTAAAATATGAATTTATATGTTTATTTTAAAAGTAATACCCTTAAAACCTAGCTTAAAATCCAAACGCGTATGGTTACCTTAATAAAAACCCCTTAAAATGTAGCTAAAGGTTGCAGCTTTATCAAATTAAATCAATAATTCCATTACTATTCGGCAATCATGAACAGATCGATGCGCAAGAGTGGCATTAAATGGCTGCCTACTGCAAAATCGATATCAAAATGCTTGTAAAATATGAATTTATATGTTTATTTTAAAAGTAATACCCTTAAAACCTAGCTTAAAATCCAAACGCGTATGGTTACCTTAATAAAAACCCCTTAAAATGTAGCTAAAGGTTGCAGCTTTATCAAATTAAATCAATAATTCCATTACTATTCGGCAATCATGAACAGATCGATGCGCAAGAGTGACATTAAATGGCTGCCTACTGCAAAACCGATATCAAAATGCTTGTAAAATATGAATTTATATGTTTATTTTAAAAGTAATACCCTTAAAACCTAGCTTAAAATCCAAACGCGTATGGTTACCTTAATAAAAACCCCTTAAAATGTAGCTAAAGGTTGTAGCTTTATCAAATTAAATCAATAATTCCATTACTATTCGGCAATCATGAACAGATCGATGCGCAAGAGTGACATTAAATGGCTGCCTACTGCAAAATCGATATCAAAATGCTTGTAAAATATGAATTTATATGTTTATTTTAAAAGTAATACCCTTAAAACCTAGCTTAAAATCCAAACGCGTATGGTTACCTTAATAAAAACCCCTTAAAATGTAGCTAAAGGTTGCAGCTTTATCAAATTAAATCAATAATTCCATTACTATTCGGCAATCATGAACAGATCGATGCGCAAGAGTGACATTAAATGGCTGCCTACTGCAAAATCGATATCAAAATGCTTGTAAAATATGAATTTATATGTTTATTTTAAAAGTAATACCCTTAAAACCTAGCTTAAAATCCAAACGCGTATGGTTACCTTAATAAAAACCCCTTAAAATGTAGCTAAAGGTTGCAGCTTTATCAAATTAAATCAATAATTCCATTACTATTCGGCAATCATGAACAGATCGATGCGCAAGAGTGACATTAAATGGCTGCCTACTGCAAAACCGATATCAAAATGCTTGTAAAATATGAATTTATATGTTTATTTTAAAAGTAATACCCTTAAAACCTAGCTTAAAATCCAAACGCGTATGGTTACCTTAATAAAAACCCCTTAAAATGTAGCTAAAGGTTGTAGCTTTATCAAATTAAATCAATAATTCCATTACTATTCGGCAATCATGAACAGATCGATGCGCAAGAGTGACATTAAATGGCTGCCTACTGCAAAATCGATATCAAAATGCTTGTAAAATATGAATTTATATGTTTATTTTAAAAGTAATACCCTTAAAACCTAGCTTAAAATCCAAACGCGTATGGTTACCTTAATAAAAACCCCTTAAAATGTAGCTAAAGGTTGCAGCTTTATCAAATTAAATCAATAATTCCATTACTATTCGGCAATCATGAACAGATCGATGCGCAAGAGTGACATTAAATGGCTGCCTACTGCAAAATCGATATCAAAATGCTTGTAAAATATGAATTTATATGTTTATTTTAAAAGTAATACCCTTAAAACCTAGCTTAAAATCCAAACGCGTATGGTTACCTTAATAAAAACCCCTTAAAATGTAGCTAAAGGTTGCAGCTTTATCAAATTAAATCAATAATTCCATTCCTATTCGGCAATCATGAACAGATCGATGCGCAAGAGTGACATTAAATGGCTGCCTACTGCAAAACCGATATCAAAATGCTTGTAAAATATGAATTTATATGTTTATTTTAAAAGCAATACCCTTAAAACCTAGCTTAAAATCCAAACGCGTATGGTTACCTTAATAAAAACCCCTTAAAATGTAGCTAAAGGTTGTAGCTTTATCAAATTAAATCAATAATTCCATTACTATTCGGCAATCATGAACAGATCGATGCGCAAGAGTGACATTAAATGGCTGCCTACTGCAAAATCGATATCAAAATGCTTGTAAAATATGAATTTATATGTTTATTTTAAAAGTAATACCCTTAAAACCTAGCTTAAAATCCAAACGCGTATGGTTACCTTAATAGAAACCCCTTAAAATGTAGCTAAAGGTTGCAGCTTTATCAAATTAAATCAATAATTCCATTACTATTCGGCAATCATGAACAGATCGATGCGCAAGAGTGACATTAAATGGCTGCCTACTGCAAAATCGATATCAAAATGCTTGTAAAATATGAATTTATATGTTTATTTTAAAAGTAATACACTTAAAACCTAGCTTAAAATCCAAACGCGTATGGTTACCTTAATAAAAACCCCTTAAAATGTAGCTAAAGGTTGCAGCTTTATCAAATTAAATCAATAATTCCATTACTATTCGGCAATCATGAACAGATCGATGCGCAAGAGTGACATTAAATGGCTGCCTACTGCAAAACCGATATCAAAATGCTTGTAAAATATGAATTTATATGTTTATTTTAAAAGTAATACCCTTAAAACCTAGCTTAAAATCCAAACGCGTATGGTTACCTTAATAAAAACCCCTTAAAATGTAGCTAAAGGTTGCAGCTTTATCAAATTAAATCAATAATTCCATTACTATTCGGCAATCATGAACAGATCGATGCGCAAGAGTGACATTAAATGGCTGCCTACTGCAAAATCGATATCAAAATGCTTGTAAAATATGAATTTATATGTTTATTTTAAAAGTAATACCCTTAAAACCTAGCTTAAAATCCAAACGCGTATGGTTACCTTAATAAAAACCCCTTAAAATGTAGCTAAAGGTTGCAGCTTTATCAAATTAAATCAATAATTCCATTACTATTCGGCAATCATGAACAGATCGATGCGCAAGAGTGACATTAAATGGCTGCCTACTGCAAAATCGATATCAAAATGCTTGTAAAATATGAATTTATATGTTTATTTTAAAAGTAATACCCTTAAAACCTAGCTTAAAATCCAAACGCGTATGGTTACCTTAATAAAAACCCCTTAAAATGTAGCTAAAGGTTGCAGCTTTATCAAATTAAATCAATAATTCCATTACTATTCGGCAATCATGAACAGATCGATGCGCAAGAGTGACATTAAATTGCTGCCTACTGCAAAATCGATATCAAAATGCTTGTAAAATATGAATTTATATGTTTATTTTAAAAGTAATACCCTTAAAACCTAGCTTAAAATCCAAACGCGTATGGTTACCTTAATAAAAACCCCTTAAAATGTAGCTAAAGGTTGCAGCTTTATCAAATTAAATCAATAATTCCATTACTATTCGGCAATCATGAACAGATCGATGCGCAAGAGTGACATTAAATGGCTGCCTACTGCAAAACCGATATCAAAATGCTTGTAAAATATGAATTTATATGTTTATTTTAAAAGTAATACCCTTAAAACCTAGCTTAAAATCCAAACGCGTATGGTTACCTTAATAAAAACCCCTTAAAATGTAGCTAAAGGTTGTAGCTTTATCAAATTAAATCAATAATTCCATTACTATTCGGCAATCATGAACAGATCGATGCGCAAGAGTGACATTAAATGGCTGCCTACTGCAAAATCGATATCAAAATGCTTGTAAAATATGAATTTATATGTTTATTTTAAAAGTAATACCCTTAAAACCTAGCTTAAAATCCAAACGCGTATGGTTACCTTAATAAAAACCCCTTAAAATGTAGCTAAAGGTTGCAGCTTTATCAAATTAAATCAATAATTCCATTACTATTCGGCAATCATGAACAGATCGATGCGCAAGAGTGACATTAAATGGCTGCCTACTGCAAAACCGATATCAAAATGCTTGTAAAATATGAATTTATATGTTTATTTTAAAAGTAATACCCTTAAAACCTAGCTTAAAATCCAAACGCGTATGGTTACCTTAATAAAAACCCCTTAAAATGTAGCTAAAGGTTGCAGCTTTATCAAATTAAATCAATAATTCCATTACTATTCGACAATCATGAACAGATCGATGCGCAAGAGTGACATTAAATGGCTGCCTACTGCAAAATCGATATCAAAATGCTTGTAAAATATGAATTTATATGTTTATTTTAAAAGTAATACCCTTAAAACCTAGCTTAAAATCCAAACGCGTATGGTTACCTTAATAAAAACCCCTTAAAATGTAGCTAAAGGTTGCAGCTTTATCAAATTAAATCAATAATTCCACTACTATTCGGCAATCATGAACAGATCGATGCGCAAGAGTGACATTAAATGGCTGCCTACTGCAAAATCGATATCAAAATGCTTGTAAAATATGAATTTATATGTTTATTTTAAAAGTAATACCCTTAAAACCTAGCTTAAAATCCAAACGCGTATGGTTACCTTAATAAAAACCCCTTAAAATGTAGCTAAAGGTTGCAGCTTTATCAAATTAAATCAATAATTCCATTACTATTCGGCAATCATGAACAGATCGATGCGCAAGAGTGACATTAAATGGCTGCCTACTGCAAAATCGATATCAAAATGCTTGTAAAATATGAATTTATATGTTTATTTTAAAAGTAATACCCTTAAAACCTAGCTTAAAATCCAAACGCGTATGGTTACCTTAATAAAAACCCCTTAAAATGTAGCTAAAGGTTGCAGCTTTATCAAATTAAATCAATAATTCCATTACTATTCGGCAATCATGAACAGATCGATGCGCAAGAGTGACATTAAATGGCTGCCTACTGCAAAATCGATATCAAAATGCTTGTAAAATATGAACTTATATGTTTATTTTAAAAGTAATACCCTTAAAACCAAGCTTAAAATCCAAACGCGTATGGTTACCTTAATAAAAACCCCTTAAAATGTAGCTAAAGGTTGCAGCTTTATCAAATTAAATCAATAATTCCATTACTATTCGGCAATCATGAACAGATCGATGCGCAAGAGTGACATTAAATGGCTGCCTACTGCAAAATCGATATCAAAATGCTTGTAAAATATGAATTTATATGTTTATTTTAAAAGTAATACCCTTAAAACCTAGCTTAAAATCCAAACGCGTATGGTTACCTTAATAAAAACCCCTTAAAATGTAGCTAAAGGTTGCAGCTTTATCAAATTAAATCAATAATTCCATTACTATTCGGCAATCATGAACAGATCGATGCGCAAGAGTGACATTAAATGGCTGCCTACTGCAAAATCGATATCAAAATGCTTGTAAAATATGAATTTATATGTTTATTTTAAAAGTAATACCCTTAAAACCTAGCTTAAAATCCAAACGCGTATGGTTACCTTAATAAAAACCCCTTAAAATGTAGCTAAAGGTTGCAGCTTTATCAAATTAAATCAATAATTCCATTACTATTCGGCAATCATGAACAGATCGATGCGCAAGAGTGACATTAAATGGCTGCCTACTGCAAAATCGATATCAAAATGCTTGTAAAATATGAATTTATATGTTTATTTTAAAAGTAATACCCTTAAAACCTAGCTTAAAATCCAAACGCGTATGGTTACCTTAATAAAAACCCCTTAAAATGTAGCTAAAGGTTGCAGCTTTATCAAATTAAATCAATAATTCCATTCCTATTCGGCAATCATGAACAGATCGATGCGCAAGAGTGACATTAAATGGCTGCCTACTGCAAAACCGATATCAAAATGCTTGTAAAATATGAATTTATATGTTTATTTTAAAAGTAATACCCTTAAAACCTAGCTTAAAATCCAAACGCGTATGGTTACCTTAATAAAAACCCCTTAAAATGTAGCTAAAGGTTGTAGCTTTATCAAATTAAATCAATAATTCCATTACTATTCGGCAATCATGAACAGATCGATGCGCAAGAGTGACATTAAATGGCTGCCTACTGCAAAATCGATATCAAAATGCTTGTAAAATATGAATTTATATGTTTATTTTAAAAGTAATACCCTTAAAACCTAGCTTAAAATCCAAACGCGTATGGTTACCTTAATAAAAACCCCTTAAAATGTAGCTAAAGGTTGCAGCTTTATCAAATTAAATCAATAATTCCATTACTATTCGGCAATCATGAACAGATCGATGCGCAAGAGTGACATTAAATGGCTGCCTACTGCAAAACCGATATCAAAATGCTTGTAAAATATGAATTTATATGTTTATTTTAAAAGTAATACCCTTAAAACCTAGCTTAAAATCCAAACGCGTATGGTTACCTTAATAAAAACCCCTTAAAATGTAGCTAAAGGTTGTAGCTTTATCAAATTAAATCAATAATTCCATTACTAATCGGCAATCATGAACAGATCGATGCGCAAGAGTGACATTAAATGGCTGCCTACTGCAAAATCGATATCAAAATGCTTGTAAAATATGAATTTATATGTTTATTTTAAAAGTAATACCCTTAAAACCTAGCTTAAAATCCAAACGCGTATGGTTACCTTAATAAAAACCCCTTAAAATATAGCTAAAGGTTGCAGCTTTATCAAATTAAATCAATAATTCCATTACTATTCGGCAATCATGAACAGATCGATGCGCAAGAGTGACATTAAATGGCTGCCTACTGCAAAATCGATATCAAAATGCTTGTAAAATATGAATTTATATGTTTATTTTAAAAGTAATACCCTTAAAACCTAGCTTAAAATCCAAACGCGTATGGTTACCTTAATAAAAACCCCTTAAAATGTAGCTAAAGGTTGCAGCTTTATCAAATTAAATCAATAATTCCATTACTATTCGGCAATCATGAACAGATCGATGCGCAAGAGTGACATTAAATGGCTGCCTACTGCAAAATCGATATCAAAATGCTTGTAAAATATGAATTTATATGTTTATTTTAAAAGTAATACCCTTAAAACCTAGCTTAAAATCCAAACGCGTATGGTTACCTTAATAAAAACCCCTTAAAATGTAGCTAAAGGTTGTAGCTTTATCAAATTAAATCAATAATTCCATTACTATTCGGCAATCATGAACAGATCGATGCGCAAGAGTGACATTAAATGGCTGCCTACTGCAAAACCGATATCAAAATGCTTGTAAAATATGAATTTATATGTTTATTTTAAAAGTAATACCCTTAAAACCTAGCTTAAAATCCAAACGCGTATGGTTACCTTAATAAAAACCCCTTAAAATGTAGCTAAAGGTTGTAGCTTTATCAAATTAAATCAATAATTCCATTACTATTCGGCAATCATGAACAGATCGATGCGCAAGAGTGACATTAAATGGCTGCCTACTGCAAAATCGATATCAAAATGCTTGTAAAATATGAATTTATATGTTTATTTTAAAAGTAATACCCTTAAAACCTAGCTTAAAATCCAAACGCGTATGGTTACCTTAATAAAAACCCCTTAAAATGTAGCTAAAGGTTGCAGCTTTATCAAATTAAATCAATAATTCCATTACTATTCGGCAATCATGAACAGATCGATGCGCAAGAGTGACATTAAATGGCTGCCTACTGCAAAATCGATATCAAAATGCTTGTAAAATATGAATTTATATGTTTATTTTAAAAGTAATACCCTTAAAACCTAGCTTAAAATCCAAACGCGTATGGTTACCTTAATAAAAACCCCTTAAAATGTAGCTAAAGGTTGCAGCTTTATCAAATTAAATCAATAATTCCATTCCTATTCGGCAATCATGAACAGATCGATGCGCAAGAGTGACATTAAATGGCTGCCTACTGCAAAACCGATATCAAAATGCTTGTAAAATATGAATTTATATGTTTATTTTAAAAGTAATACCCTTAAAACCTAGCTTAAAATCCAAACGCGTATGGTTACCTTAATAAAAACCCCTTAAAATGTAGCTAAAGGTTGTAGCTTTATCAAATTAAATCAATAATTCCATTACTATTCGGCAATCATGAACAGATCGATGCGCAAGAGTGACATTAAATGGCTGCCTACTGCAAAATCGATATCAAAATGCTTGTAAAATATGAATTTATATGTTTATTTTAAAAGTAATACCCTTAAAACCTAGCTTAAAATCCAAACGCGTATGGTTACCTTAATAAAAACCCCTTAAAATGTAGCTAAAGGTTGCAGCTTTATCAAATTAAATCAATAATTCCATTACTATTCGGCAATTATGAACAGATCGATGCGCAAGAGTGACATTAAATGGCTGCCTACTGCAAAACCGATATCAAAATGCTTGTAAAATATGAATTTATATGTTTATTTTAAAAGTAATACCCTTAAAACCTAGCTTAAAATCCAAACGCGTATGGTTACCTTAATAAAAACCCCTTAAAATGTAGCTAAAGGTTGCAGCTTTATCAAATTAGATCAATAATTCCATTACTATTCGGCAATCATGAACAGATCGATGCACAAGAGTGACATTAAATGGCTGCCTACTGCAAAATCGATATCAAAATGCTTGTAAAATATGAATTTATATGTTTATTTTAAAAGTAATACCCTTAAAACCTAGCTTAAAATCCAAACGCGTATGGTTACCTTAATAAAAACCCCTTAAAATGTAGCTAAAGGTTGCAGCTTTATCAAATTAAATCAATAATTCCATTACTATTCGGCAATCATGAACAGATCGATGCGCAAGAGTGACATTAAATGGCTGCCTACTGCAAAATCGATATCAAAATGCTTGTAAAATATGAATTTATATGTTTATTTTAAAAGTAATACCCTTAAAACCTAGCTTAAAATCCAAACGCGTATGGTTACCTTAATAAAAACCCCTTAAAATGTAGCTAAAGGTTGCAGCTTTATCAAATTAAATCAATAATTCCATTACTATTCGGCAATCATGAACAGATCGATGCGCAAGAGTGACATTAAATGGCTGCCTACTGCAAAATCGATATCAAAATGCTTGTAAAATATGAATTTATATGTTTATTTTAAAAGTAATACCCTTAAAACCTAGCTTAAAATCCAAACGCGTATGGTTACCTTAATAAAAACCCCTTAAAATGTAGCTAAAGGTTGCAGCTTTATCAAATTAAATCAATAATTCCATTACTATTCGGCAATCATGAACAGATCGATGCGCAAGAGTGACATTAAATGGCTGCCTACTGCAAAATCGATATCAAAATGCTTGTAAAATATGAATTTATATGTTTATTTTAAAAGTAATACCCTTAAAACCTAGCTTAAAATCCAAACGCGTATGGTTACCTTAATAAAAACCCCTTAAAATGTAGCTAAAGGTTGCAGCTTTATCAAATTAAATCAATAATTCCATTACTATTCGGCAATCATGAACAGATCGATGCGCAAGAGTGACATTAAATGGCTGCCTACTGCAAAATCGATATCAAAATGCTTGTAAAATATGAATTTATATGTTTATTTTAAAAGTAATACCCTTAAAACCTAGCTTAAAATCCAAACGCGTATGGTTACCTTAATAAAAACCCCTTAAAATGTAGCTAAAGGTTGCAGCTTTATCAAATTAAATCAATAATTCCATTACTATTCGGCAATCATGAACAGATCGATGCGCAAGAGTGACATTAAATGGCTGCCTACTGCAAAATCGATATCAAAATGCTTGTAAAATATGAATTTATATGTTTATTTTAAAAGTAATACCCTTAAAACCTAGCTTAAAATCCAAACGCGTATGGTTACCTTAATAAAAACCCCTTAAAATGTAGCTAAAGGTTGCAGCTTTATCAAATTAAATCAATAATTCCATTACTATTCGGCAATCATGAACAGATCGATGCGCAAGAGTGACATTAAATGGCTGCCTACTGCAAAATCGATATCAAAATGCTTGTAAAATATGAATTTATATGTTTATTTTAAAAGTAATACCCTTAAAACCTAGCTTAAAATCCAAACGCGTATGGTTACCTTAATAAAAACCCCTTAAAATGTAGCTAAAGGTTGCAGCTTTATCAAATTAAATCAATAATTCCATTACTATTCGGCAATCATGAACAGATCGATGCGCAAGAGTGACATTAAATGGCTGCCTACTGCAAAATCGATATCAAAATGCTTGTAAAATATGAATTTATATGTTTATTTTAAAAGTAATACCCTTAAAACCTAGCTTAAAATCCAAACGCGTATGGTTACCTTAATAAAAACCCCTTAAAATGTAGCTAAAGGTTGCAGCTTTATCAAATTAAATCAATAATTCCATTACTATTCGGCAATCATGAACAGATCGATGCGCAAGAGTGACATTAAATGGCTGCCTACTGCAAAATCGATATCAAAATGCTTGTAAAATATGAATTTATATGTTTATTTTAAAAGTAATACCCTTAAAACCTAGCTTAAAATCCAAACGCGTATGGTTACCTTAATAAAAACCCCTTAAAATGTAGCTAAAGGTTGCAGCTTTATCAAATTAAATCAATAATTCCATTACTATTCGGCAATCATGAACAGATCGATGCGCAAGAGTGACATTAAATGGCTGCCTACTGCAAAATCGATATCAAAATGCTTGTAAAATATGAATTTATATGTTTATTTTAAAAGTAATACCCTTAAAACCTAGCTTAAAATCCAAACGCGTATGGTTACCTTAATAAAAACCCCTTAAAATGTAGCTAAAGGTTGCAGCTTTATCAAATTAAATCAATAATTCCATTACTATTCGGCAATCATGAACAGATCGATGCGCAAGAGTGACATTAAATGGCTGCCTACTGCAAAATCGATATCAAAATGCTTGTAAAATATGAATTTATATGTTTATTTTAAAAGTAATACCCTTAAAACCTAGCTTAAAATCCAAACGCGTATGGTTACCTTAATAAAAACCCCTTAAAATGTAGCTAAAGGTTGCAGCTTTATCAAATTAAATCAATAATTCCATTACTATTCGGCAATCATGAACAGATCGATGCGCAAGAGTGACATTAAATGGCTGCCTACTGCAAAATCGATATCAAAATGCTTGTAAAATATGAATTTATATGTTTATTTTAAAAGTAATACCCTTAAAACCTAGCTTAAAATCCAAACGCGTATGGTTACCTTAATAAAAACCCCTTAAAATGTAGCTAAAGGTTGCAGCTTTATCAAATTAAATCAATAATTCCATTACTATTCGGCAATCATGAACAGATCGATGCGCAAGAGTGACATTAAATGGCTGCCTACTGCAAAATCGATATCAAAATGCTTGTAAAATATGAATTTATATGTTTATTTTAAAAGTAATACCCTTAAAACCTAGCTTAAAATCCAAACGCGTATGGTTACCTTAATAAAAACCCCTTAAAATGTAGCTAAAGGTTGCAGCTTTATCAAATTAAATCAATAATTCCATTACTATTCGGCAATCATGAACAGATCGATGCGCAAGAGTGACATTAAATGGCTGCCTACTGCAAAATCGATATCAAAATGCTTGTAAAATATGAATTTATATGTTTATTTTAAAAGTAATACCCTTAAAACCTAGCTTAAAATCCAAACGCGTATGGTTACCTTAATAAAAACCCCTTAAAATGTAGCTAAAGGTTGCAGCTTTATCAAATTAAATCAATAATTCCATTACTATTCGGCAATCATGAACAGATCGATGCGCAAGAGTGACATTAAATGGCTGCCTACTGCAAAATCGATATCAAAATGCTTGTAAAATATGAATTTATATGTTTATTTTAAAAGTAATACCCTTAAAACCTAGCTTAAAATCCAAACGCGTATGGTTACCTTAATAAAAACCCCTTAAAATGTAGCTAAAGGTTGCAGCTTTATCAAATTAAATCAATAATTCCATTACTATTCGGCAATCATGAACAGATCGATGCGCAAGAGTGACATTAAATGGCTGCCTACTGCAAAATCGATATCAAAATGCTTGTAAAATATGAATTTATATGTTTATTTTAAAAGTAATACCCTTAAAACCTAGCTTAAAATCCAAACGCGTATGGTTACCTTAATAAAAACCCCTTAAAATGTAGCTAAAGGTTGCAGCTTTATCAAATTAAATCAATAATTCCATTACTATTCGGCAATCATGAACAGATCGATGCGCAAGAGTGACATTAAATGGCTGCCTACTGCAAAATCGATATCAAAATGCTTGTAAAATATGAATTTATATGTTTATTTTAAAAGTAATACCCTTAAAACCTAGCTTAAAATCCAAACGCGTATGGTTACCTTAATAAAAACCCCTTAAAATGTAGCTAAAGGTTGCAGCTTTATCAAATTAAATCAATAATTCCATTACTATTCGGCAATCATGAACAGATCGATGCGCAAGAGTGACATTAAATGGCTGCCTACTGCAAAATCGATATCAAAATGCTTGTAAAATATGAATTTATATGTTTATTTTAAAAGTAATACCCTTAAAACCTAGCTTAAAATCCAAACGCGTATGGTTACCTTAATAAAAACCCCTTAAAATGTAGCTAAAGGTTGCAGCTTTATCAAATTAAATCAATAATTCCATTACTATTCGGCAATCATGAACAGATCGATGCGCAAGAGTGACATTAAATGGCTGCCTACTGCAAAATCGATATCAAAATGCTTGTAAAATATGAATTTATATGTTTATTTTAAAAGTAATACCCTTAAAACCTAGCTTAAAATCCAAACGCGTATGGTTACCTTAATAAAAACCCCTTAAAATGTAGCTAAAGGTTGCAGCTTTATCAAATTAAATCAATAATTCCATTACTATTCGGCAATCATGAACAGATCGATGCGCAAGAGTGACATTAAATGGCTGCCTACTGCAAAATCGATATCAAAATGCTTGTAAAATATGAATTTATATGTTTATTTTAAAAGTAATACCCTTAAAACCTAGCTTAAAATCCAAACGCGTATGGTTACCTTAATAAAAACCCCTTAAAATGTAGCTAAAGGTTGCAGCTTTATCAAATTAAATCAATAATTCCATTACTATTCGGCAATCATGAACAGATCGATGCGCAAGAGTGACATTAAATGGCTGCCTACTGCAAAATCGATATCAAAATGCTTGTAAAATATGAATTTATATGTTTATTTTAAAAGTAATACCCTTAAAACCTAGCTTAAAATCCAAACGCGTATGGTTACCTTAATAAAAACCCCTTAAAATGTAGCTAAAGGTTGCAGCTTTATCAAATTAAATCAATAATTCCATTACTATTCGGCAATCATGAACAGATCGATGCGCAAGAGTGACATTAAATGGCTGCCTACTGCAAAATCGATATCAAAATGCTTGTAAAATATGAATTTATATGTTTATTTTAAAAGTAATACCCTTAAAACCTAGCTTAAAATCCAAACGCGTATGGTTACCTTAATAAAAACCCCTTAAAATGTAGCTAAAGGTTGCAGCTTTATCAAATTAAATCAATAATTCCATTACTATTCGGCAATCATGAACAGATCGATGCGCAAGAGTGACATTAAATGGCTGCCTACTGCAAAATCGATATCAAAATGCTTGTAAAATATGAATTTATATGTTTATTTTAAAAGTAATACCCTTAAAACCTAGCTTAAAATCCAAACGCGTATGGTTACCTTAATAAAAACCCCTTAAAATGTAGCTAAAGGTTGCAGCTTTATCAAATTAAATCAATAATTCCATTACTATTCGGCAATCATGAACAGATCGATGCGCAAGAGTGACATTAAATGGCTGCCTACTGCAAAATCGATATCAAAATGCTTGTAAAATATGAATTTATATGTTTATTTTAAAAGTAATACCCTTAAAACCTAGCTTAAAATCCAAACGCGTATGGTTACCTTAATAAAAACCCCTTAAAATGTAGCTAAAGGTTGCAGCTTTATCAAATTAAATCAATAATTCCATTACTATTCGGCAATCATGAACATATCGATGCGCAAGAGTGACATTAAATGGCTGCCTACTGCAAAATCGATATCAAAATGCTTGTAAAATATGAATTTATATGTTTATTTTAAAAGTAATACCCTTAAAACCTAGCTTAAAATCCAAACGCGTATGGTTACCTTAATAAAAACCCCTTAAAATGTAGCTAAAGGTTGCAGCTTTATCAAATTAAATCAATAATTCCATTACTATTCGGCAATCATGAACAGATCGATGCGCAAGAGTGACATTAAATGGCTGCCTACTGCAAAATCGATATCAAAATGCTTGTAAAATATGAATTTATATGTTTATTTTAAAAGTAATACCCTTAAAACCTAGCTTAAAATCCAAACGCGTATGGTTACCTTAATAAAAACCCCTTAAAATGTAGCTAAAGGTTGCAGCTTTATCAAATTAAATCAATAATTCCATTACTATTCGGCAATCATGAACAGATCGATGCGCAAGAGTGACATTAAATGGCTGCCTACTGCAAAATCGATATCAAAATGCTTGTAAAATATGAATTTATATGTTTATTTTAAAAGTAATACCCTTAAAACCTAGCTTAAAATCCAAACGCGTATGGTTACCTTAATAAAAACCCCTTAAAATGTAGCTAAAGGTTGCAGCTTTATCAAATTAAATCAATAATTCCATTACTATTCGGCAATCATGAACAGATCGATGCGCAAGAGTGACATTAAATGGCTGCCTACTGCAAAATCGATATCAAAATGCTTGTAAAATATGAATTTATATGTTTATTTTAAAAGTAATACCCTTAAAACCTAGCTTAAAATCCAAACGCGTATGGTTACCTTAATAAAAACCCCTTAAAATGTAGCTAAAGGTTGCAGCTTTATCAAATTAAATCAATAATTCCATTACTATTCGGCAATCATGAACAGATCGATGCGCAAGAGTGACATTAAATGGCTGCCTACTGCAAAATCGATATCAAAATGCTTGTAAAATATGAATTTATATGTTTATTTTAAAAGTAATACCCTTAAAACCTAGCTTAAAATCCAAACGCGTATGGTTACCTTAATAAAAACCCCTTAAAATGTAGCTAAAGGTTGCAGCTTTATCAAATTAAATCAATAATTCCATTACTATTCGGCAATCATGAACAGATCGATGCGCAAGAGTGACATTAAATGGCTGCCTACTGCAAAATCGATATCAAAATGCTTGTAAAATATGAATTTATATGTTTATTTTAAAAGTAATACCCTTAAAACCTAGCTTAAAATCCAAACGCGTATGGTTACCTTAATAAAAACCCCTTAAAATGTAGCTAAAGGTTGCAGCTTTATCAAATTAAATCAATAATTCCATTACTATTCGGCAATCATGAACAGATCGATGCGCAAGAGTGACATTAAATGGCTGCCTACTGCAAAATCGATATCAAAATGCTTGTAAAATATGAATTTATATGTTTATTTTAAAAGTAATACCCTTAAAACCTAGCTTAAAATCCAAACGCGTATGGTTACCTTAATAAAAACCCCTTAAAATGTAGCTAAAGGTTGCAGCTTTATCAAATTAAATCAATAATTCCATTACTATTCGGCAATCATGAACAGATCGATGCGCAAGAGTGACATTAAATGGCTGCCTACTGCAAAATCGATATCAAAATGCTTGTAAAATATGAATTTATATGTTTATTTTAAAAGTAATACCCTTAAAACCTAGCTTAAAATCCAAACGCGTATGGTTACCTTAATAAAAACCCCTTAAAATGTAGCTAAAGGTTGCAGCTTTATCAAATTAAATCAATAATTCCATTACTATTCGGCAATCATGAACAGATCGATGCGCAAGAGTGACATTAAATGGCTGCCTACTGCAAAATCGATATCAAAATGCTTGTAAAATATGAATTTATATGTTTATTTTAAAAGTAATACCCTTAAAACCTAGCTTAAAATCCAAACGCGTATGGTTACCTTAATAAAAACCCCTTAAAATGTAGCTAAAGGTTGCAGCTTTATCAAATTAAATCAATAATTCCATTACTATTCGGCAATCATGAACAGATCGATGCGCAAGAGTGACATTAAATGGCTGCCTACTGCAAAATCGATATCAAAATGCTTGTAAAATATGAATTTATATGTTTATTTTAAAAGTAATACCCTTAAAACCTAGCTTAAAATCCAAACGCGTATGGTTACCTTAATAAAAACCCCTTAAAATGTAGCTAAAGGTTGCAGCTTTATCAAATTAAATCAATAATTCCATTACTATTCGGCAATCATGAACAGATCGATGCGCAAGAGTGACATTAAATGGCTGCCTACTGCAAAATCGATATCAAAATGCTTGTAAAATATGAATTTATATGTTTATTTTAAAAGTAATACCCTTAAAACCTAGCTTAAAATCCAAACGCGTATGGTTACCTTAATAAAAACCCCTTAAAATGTAGCTAAAGGTTGCAGCTTTATCAAATTAAATCAATAATTCCATTACTATTCGGCAATCATGAACAGATCGATGCGCAAGAGTGACATTAAATGGCTGCCTACTGCAAAATCGATATCAAAATGCTTGTAAAATATGAATTTATATGTTTATTTTAAAAGTAATACCCTTAAAACCTAGCTTAAAATCCAAACGCGTATGGTTACCTTAATAAAAACCCCTTAAAATGTAGCTAAAGGTTGCAGCTTTATCAAATTAAATCAATAATTCCATTACTATTCGGCAATCATGAACAGATCGATGCGCAAGAGTGACATTAAATGGCTGCCTACTGCAAAATCGATATCAAAATGCTTGTAAAATATGAATTTATATGTTTATTTTAAAAGTAATACCCTTAAAACCTAGCTTAAAATCCAAACGCGTATGGTTACCTTAATAAAAACCCCTTAAAATGTAGCTAAAGGTTGCAGCTTTATCAAATTAAATCAATAATTCCATTACTATTCGGCAATCATGAACAGATCGATGCGCAAGAGTGACATTAAATGGCTGCCTACTGCAAAATCGATATCAAAATGCTTGTAAAATATGAATTTATATGTTTATTTTAAAAGTAATACCCTTAAAACCTAGCTTAAAATCCAAACGCGTATGGTTACCTTAATAAAAACCCCTTAAAATGTAGCTAAAGGTTGCAGCTTTATCAAATTAAATCAATAATTCCATTACTATTCGGCAATCATGAACAGATCGATGCGCAAGAGTGACATTAAATGGCTGCCTACTGCAAAATCGATATCAAAATGCTTGTAAAATATGAATTTATATGTTTATTTTAAAAGTAATACCCTTAAAACCTAGCTTAAAATCCAAACGCGTATGGTTACCTTAATAAAAACCCCTTAAAATGTAGCTAAAGGTTGCAGCTTTATCAAATTAAATCAATAATTCCATTACTATTCGGCAATCATGAACAGATCGATGCGCAAGAGTGACATTAAATGGCTGCCTACTGCAAAATCGATATCAAAATGCTTGTAAAATATGAATTTATATGTTTATTTTAAAAGTAATACCCTTAAAACCTAGCTTAAAATCCAAACGCGTATGGTTACCTTAATAAAAACCCCTTAAAATGTAGCTAAAGGTTGCAGCTTTATCAAATTAAATCAATAATTCCATTACTATTCGGCAATCATGAACAGATCGATGCGCAAGAGTGACATTAAATGGCTGCCTACTGCAAAATCGATATCAAAATGCTTGTAAAATATGAATTTATATGTTTATTTTAAAAGTAATACCCTTAAAACCTAGCTTAAAATCCAAACGCGTATGGTTACCTTAATAAAAACCCCTTAAAATGTAGCTAAAGGTTGCAGCTTTATCAAATTAAATCAATAATTCCATTACTATTCGGCAATCATGAACAGATCGATGCGCAAGAGTGACATTAAATGGCTGCCTACTGCAAAATCGATATCAAAATGCTTGTAAAATATGAATTTATATGTTTATTTTAAAAGTAATACCCTTAAAACCTAGCTTAAAATCCAAACGCGTATGGTTACCTTAATAAAAACCCCTTAAAATGTAGCTAAAGGTTGCAGCTTTATCAAATTAAATCAATAATTCCATTACTATTCGGCAATCATGAACAGATCGATGCGCAAGAGTGACATTAAATGGCTGCCTACTGCAAAATCGATATCAAAATGCTTGTAAAATATGAATTTATATGTTTATTTTAAAAGTAATACCCTTAAAACCTAGCTTAAAATCCAAACGCGTATGGTTACCTTAATAAAAACCCCTTAAAATGTAGCTAAAGGTTGCAGCTTTATCAAATTAAATCAATAATTCCATTACTATTCGGCAATCATGAACAGATCGATGCGCAAGAGTGACATTAAATGGCTGCCTACTGCAAAATCGATATCAAAATGCTTGTAAAATATGAATTTATATGTTTATTTTAAAAGTAATACCCTTAAAACCTAGCTTAAAATCCAAACGCGTATGGTTACCTTAATAAAAACCCCTTAAAATGTAGCTAAAGGTTGCAGCTTTATCAAATTAAATCAATAATTCCATTACTATTCGGCAATCATGAACAGATCGATGCGCAAGAGTGACATTAAATGGCTGCCTACTGCAAAATCGATATCAAAATGCTTGTAAAATATGAATTTATATGTTTATTTTAAAAGTAATACCCTTAAAACCTAGCTTAAAATCCAAACGCGTATGGTTACCTTAATAAAAACCCCTTAAAATGTAGCTAAAGGTTGCAGCTTTATCAAATTAAATCAATAATTCCATTACTATTCGGCAATCATGAACAGATCGATGCGCAAGAGTGACATTAAATGGCTGCCTACTGCAAAATCGATATCAAAATGCTTGTAAAATATGAATTTATATGTTTATTTTAAAAGTAATACCCTTAAAACCTAGCTTAAAATCCAAACGCGTATGGTTACCTTAATAAAAACCCCTTAAAATGTAGCTAAAGGTTGCAGCTTTATCAAATTAAATCAATAATTCCATTACTATTCGGCAATCATGAACAGATCGATGCGCAAGAGTGACATTAAATGGCTGCCTACTGCAAAATCGATATCAAAATGCTTGTAAAATATGAATTTATATGTTTATTTTAAAAGTAATACCCTTAAAACCTAGCTTAAAATCCAAACGCGTATGGTTACCTTAATAAAAACCCCTTAAAATGTAGCTAAAGGTTGCAGCTTTATCAAATTAAATCAATAATTCCATTACTATTCGGCAATCATGAACAGATCGATGCGCAAGAGTGACATTAAATGGCTGCCTACTGCAAAATCGATATCAAAATGCTTGTAAAATATGAATTTATATGTTTATTTTAAAAGTAATACCCTTAAAACCTAGCTTAAAATCCAAACGCGTATGGTTACCTTAATAAAAACCCCTTAAAATGTAGCTAAAGGTTGCAGCTTTATCAAATTAAATCAATAATTCCATTACTATTCGGCAATCATGAACAGATCGATGCGCAAGAGTGACATTAAATGGCTGCCTACTGCAAAATCGATATCAAAATGCTTGTAAAATATGAATTTATATGTTTATTTTAAAAGTAATACCCTTAAAACCTAGCTTAAAATCCAAACGCGTATGGTTACCTTAATAAAAACCCCTTAAAATGTAGCTAAAGGTTGCAGCTTTATCAAATTAAATCAATAATTCCATTACTATTCGGCAATCATGAACAGATCGATGCGCAAGAGTGACATTAAATGGCTGCCTACTGCAAAATCGATATCAAAATGCTTGTAAAATATGAATTTATATGTTTATTTTAAAAGTAATACCCTTAAAACCTAGCTTAAAATCCAAACGCGTATGGTTACCTTAATAAAAACCCCTTAAAATGTAGCTAAAGGTTGCAGCTTTATCAAATTAAATCAATAATTCCATTACTATTCGGCAATCATGAACAGATCGATGCGCAAGAGTGACATTAAATGGCTGCCTACTGCAAAATCGATATCAAAATGCTTGTAAAATATGAATTTATATGTTTATTTTAAAAGTAATACCCTTAAAACCTAGCTTAAAATCCAAACGCGTATGGTTACCTTAATAAAAACCCCTTAAAATGTAGCTAAAGGTTGCAGCTTTATCAAATTAAATCAATAATTCCATTACTATTCGGCAATCATGAACAGATCGATGCGCAAGAGTGACATTAAATGGCTGCCTACTGCAAAATCGATATCAAAATGCTTGTAAAATATGAATTTATATGTTTATTTTAAAAGTAATACCCTTAAAACCTAGCTTAAAATCCAAACGCGTATGGTTACCTTAATAAAAACCCCTTAAAATGTAGCTAAAGGTTGCAGCTTTATCAAATTAAATCAATAATTCCATTACTATTCGGCAATCATGAACAGATCGATGCGCAAGAGTGACATTAAATGGCTGCCTACTGCAAAATCGATATCAAAATGCTTGTAAAATATGAATTTATATGTTTATTTTAAAAGTAATACCCTTAAAACCTAGCTTAAAATCCAAACGCGTATGGTTACCTTAATAAAAACCCCTTAAAATGTAGCTAAAGGTTGCAGCTTTATCAAATTAAATCAATAATTCCATTACTATTCGGCAATCATGAACAGATCGATGCGCAAGAGTGACATTAAATGGCTGCCTACTGCAAAATCGATATCAAAATGCTTGTAAAATATGAATTTATATGTTTATTTTAAAAGTAATACCCTTAAAACCTAGCTTAAAATCCAAACGCGTATGGTTACCTTAATAAAAACCCCTTAAAATGTAGCTAAAGGTTGCAGCTTTATCAAATTAAATCAATAATTCCATTACTATTCGGCAATCATGAACAGATCGATGCGCAAGAGTGACATTAAATGGCTGCCTACTGCAAAATCGATATCAAAATGCTTGTAAAATATGAATTTATATGTTTATTTTAAAAGTAATACCCTTAAAACCTAGCTTAAAATCCAAACGCGTATGGTTACCTTAATAAAAACCCCTTAAAATGTAGCTAAAGGTTGCAGCTTTATCAAATTAAATCAATAATTCCATTACTATTCGGCAATCATGAACAGATCGATGCGCAAGAGTGACATTAAATGGCTGCCTACTGCAAAATCGATATCAAAATGCTTGTGTAGTGGTACCACGTAGCCACTTATGGCAACATTAATAACTTTTGCTACACTCGAGCGCATATGTGCCAAAGTGTCAAATAGCACCGCGCGCACGACACAAGCGACACTCAAGTGGCTAAGCCAGCGGCGTGCCATCCGACACCACTGACCGCAGTGCAGTGTCCCACATATGGAACATGCACTGATCGGCACTCTGTGTGATGTCACCTACCGCAGGGCAATGGCACTTGAGGAAAAGTGCTACATCGACCGAAAAGGTCCCGTGACGCTGATTGGTCACACTTCCGCGACATTGGAAATTCGGGCGGAGCATTGGAAATGCTCAGTAGTATAACAGTTTGTAAATTTAGTATATAAGACCTAAAATTTGAAAAATAAAATCAGCTTCTTGACAAGAGACAAACCTTGCGTTTCTCCTTTGATTTTTGCTCAACACATAGGCTCTTTAGCCATAGCATAATTGGCGCGACCCGCCGCTTCATATAGGTCACCCCGAACTGACTAACGCCTGACCTATCATTGACTGATAGATAGATATTCCTCACCGTATCCAATACACTTTTCCCCTATACACCACATGGCGATCCTGCCGACCGAACGCAACAAATTGATAACTTAAGTCATTCACAAAATCAATTATTCACAAAATTAATTCTTCACCACACATCAACAACAACCACATCATCACATCAACATTCCACCCACCTACCACATGACAACCCAAGAAGAGATCGATGCCATCTTCGACAAGTGGAGTCGCATCGCCCAACAGGAATATGACCCAGAAGACATAACGACACACGAGGAATACGTGCCACCACAATCTAGCAACAGCGAACCACCAACATACCACCCGGGGCCCAAGTCAGCAGGTCCAAGAGCAATCACAATCGAGGAGTACAAAGCCCGAAACAACCACAAACAGTCAAAGGAATAAAAAACAATCCCCACAACCGCGAGCGCGAAGACACGACGCCCAAGAGCCGGGAAGAAAGTAAAGGCAAGAAAGGAAAAGGCAAACCTATATAGATTGATCCCCGTGACGACCGACCGGATTCTGAAGCACAGTCTAATCAACGAATTGAAAAAGCTGAACTAATGGGCAGCAAGCCGAGCAGAGAAGAGGTTATTGTCTCGAACAATAACGCAGCAAGCGCTGGATCAACAACATCGGTGGACAACAGCAACCAAATATATATTTTAGGAGTAATTGTACTAATCTTAGTTTTTATCCAAATAAACACCTACTATAAGAACTATGTTAGAAAACACACAAAACCAATACATGTAACACAGGTATAAAAGAAAAATAAACAAAAACAAAAAAAAAAAAACAAAAATTATATATAGTAATAATACATAACTCAAAACTCAAACAACACCGAAACAAAAATTAGATAAGATGGACAGGAGAAACAGACAACACAAGAACGGAAAAATTTCGACAACAGAAAAGACAGTGTTAGAAATTGAGGCAATAGATGAACAGAAAAAGCTAGAATTTTTGACAAACCTATGGCAACTAATTGGTATGCCCAGAAAGCCAACAATAGAAGACGTTAGAAATCATACGACACTAGAAGAGGAAACAATACGCATGCTCAACATGTTTAATCTCCGATTCTAAATGGAGGACATTTTTGACGAACTAAATAAAATACTAACAAACTTGAGAAAAACACCGAACAGAAAATACAGGAGACATTAACAACAAAACAACAAGCCGTATTCGCTTTAAAACAACGGTTTGAAGAACTAATAACTGAACACACAGATAACGACTACATAGCGGGCATAAAAATTGCCTTCAACAATACGTACGAAAACACCATACAAATACTTAAACAGAAACAAACTGATAACAATACAAAAGTACAACATCCGCCAATCACAATGGCAGCATTTAGTATCGAAACGGCTATGAAAGCCATCCCGAACTTCACAGGGAACTTCAAAGAGCTGGATACTTTCGCTAAAATAGCAGAACTAATTAACAAAAAACTTGACACGAGTGGCAAAACAGAGCTTCTAGAATTCATATTCTACGCCAAATTAAGTCTGACAGTGAGAACAGCACTCGGCAATAATATTCCAACCACACTTGAGGAATTGACAAAGTTACTAAATGAACGATACAAGAGCACAGCTACAGTGCCTCAAATTCAAAACCAACTATCCTGCCTAACCCAAAGAAACCTTGATATCAATACATACAAAAACAAAATACTAAACTTGATTGCAGAATTAAACAAGTTACAAACTATCCAAGCCGGTTCCGACACAACCACCTTAGAGCGAAACGTCATTACAAAAATAAACGAACAATATAGCTTAACAGTCTTCAAAAACGGACTAAACAGCGAATACAA